>SJYT01077955.1:0-17195 GCA_006410635.1 Cephalophus harveyi
GTATATGTAATTACCTTGTTGTATAATCCATCTTTGTTGCTTATATATTTTCTAATAGTAGTTTGTATTTCTTAATACCATACCCCTATATTTCCCCTCCTTCCTTTTCTCTCCCCACTGGCAACCACTAGGCTGTTTTCTATATCTGTGGGACATTTCCTGTTTTGCTATATACATTCTTTTTTTTTTAATTTTATGTATGTGCTATCATAAATGTTTATCTTTCAGTGTCTGACATTTCACTCAACATAATATTTTCCAGGTCCATCCATCCTGCTAAAAATGGCAGAAGTTCATTCATTTTTTTTTTATAGCTGAATAACATTTCATTGTATGTATAGTCTAATGACATAAAGTTTCATTAAGACAAGATGAATTAGCTCTAGGGATCTGCTGTACCTATAGTCAGCAGTAATATAATGTGCACTTAAAAATTTAAGTAAGTCTAATGTTAAATGTTATTTCCACTATGAAATACAAAAGATTCATATTGTAACTTAACAATCAGCAAAATCAAAACAAAACAAAAATCCTTAACCAAAATGAATTAGGAAAGGACATATGATTTCCAGTACCTTTTACTTTGATGGAATAGAAGTTATTCCTTAATTTTCCATTAGTTTACAGGTATGGTTGAAAAATCTCCAGAAAGTATTTGAAGTCATTTTTACTGGGACCAACATTGTTACTTTGATTCTTAAAGATAGTGTACTTTTATGACCTTCTATGGCCATTGACTAAGGCAGAAAACTAGAAAGGAGATAAGTGTGGGAGTTGCCTAGTACATAATCCTGAAAAATACTTGCTTTTTGTAAATGAAAAAATGCAATTTCTGATTTGAAACTGTCTATTGACTTATGTTGCCAGCCTAAATGAGGAGCCAGAGAAATGAAAACTTTCAGGAAGTTTAACAGTTGTGATCCTGAATATCCTTCTCAAAGTAATGACACAATTCCCCATGCTCTCCATTATACAAACATCTCAACATAACACTGCTGGGCATACACACTGAGGAAACCAGAATTGAAAGAGACATGTGTACCCCAGTGTTCATCACAGCACTGTTTATAATAGCCAGGACATGGAAGCAACCTAGATGTCCATCAGCAGATGAGTGGATAAGAAAGCTGTGATACATATACACAATGGAGTATTACTCAGCCATTAAAGAGAATACACTTGAATCAGTTCTAATGAGGTGGATGAAACTGGAGCCTATTATATAGAGTGAAGTAAGCCAGAAAGAAAAACACCAATACAGTATACTAACACATATATATGGAATTTAGAAAGATGGTAACCATAACCCTGTATGTGAGACAGCAAAAGAGAAACAGATGTGTAGAACAGTCTTTTGGACGCTGTGGGAGAGGGAGAGGGTGGGATGATTTGGGAGAATGGCATTGAAACATGTATAATATCCTATATGAAGCAAATTGCCAGTCCAGTTTCGATGCATGATACTGGATGCTTGGGGCTGGTGCACTGGGATGACCCAGAGGGATAGTACAAGGAGGCAGGAGGGAGGGGGGCTCAGGATGGGGAACACGTGTATACCTGTGTCAGATTCATGTTGATGTATGGCAAAACCAATACAGTATTGTAAAGTAATTAACCTCCAATTAAAAAAAAAGAAAAAGAAACAGGATAGGAATTCAGCTATGTAAATCATGCAACTTAAGTCCCTGTTCAATTTGTTCCTCCACAGACTAAAAATCATAACAATATTTTAAAAAATCAAACATAAATAATGAGAGATTCTGTCTCATTTAGTAGATAACCATTGTGTATCTAATACCTCTAATCCTAGTTGATGGAGAAATCTGGTATTCTAATTGAAATTGTAATAAAGGAGACAAGAAAAGATATAAGCACCTGAACGCAGAGTTCCAAAGAATAGCAAGAAGAGATAAGAAAGCCTTCTTCAGCGATCAATGCAAAGAAATAGAGGAAAACAACAGAATGGGAAAGACTAGAGATCTCTTCAAGAAAATTAGAGATACCAAGGGAACATTTCATGCAAGGATGGGCTCAATAAAGGACAGAAATGGTCTGGACCTAACAGAAGCAGAAGATATTAAGAAGAGGTGGCAAGAATACACGGAAGAACTGTACAAAAAAGATCTTCACGACCCAGATAATCATGATGATGTGATCACTAATCTAGAGCCAGACATCTTGGAATGTGAAGTCAAGTGGGCCTTAGAAAGCATCACTACGAACAAAGCTAGTGGAGGTGATGGAATTCCAGTTGAGCTGTTTCAAATCCTGAAAGAGTTTTTCCTGTGGTCATGTATGGATGTGAGAGTTGGACTGTGAAGAAGGCTGATCGCCGAAGAATTGATGCTTTTGAAGTGTGGTGTTGGAGAAGACTCTTGAGAGTCCCTTGGACTGCAAGGAGATCCAACCAGTCCATTCTAAAGGAGATCAACCCTGGGATTTCTTTGGAAGGAATGATGCTAAAGCTGAAACTCCAGTACTTTGGCCACCTCATGCGAAGAGTTGACTCATTGGAAAAGACTCCGATGCTGGGAGTGATTGGGGGCGGGAGGAGAAGGGGACGACCGAGGATGAGATGGCTGGATGGCATCACTGACTCGATGGATGTGAGTCTGAGTGATCTCCGAGAGATGGTGATGAACAGGGAGGCCTGGCGTGCTGCAATTCATGGGGTCGCAAAGAGTCAGACACGACTGAGCGACTGAACTGAACTGTGAATATTGTTAGATCATGGAGGAAATATAAATGTGCTTTCCTTTGTATAAACCATGCTAGATCGTTTTACCACGTTACAGCTATCAAGAACTAATTTCAAGAGAAATAAAAGTTCTACAGTCTGACGAGTGTTTGAACTTGACTTTCTTCGCCCATGTTGCTACCACATCTGCTTTCTGAGGTCACAGCAGTCATAACATTGAACTACTAAGCTGACTAAAGATGTCCTGGAAGGACTTGTAAAAGCTGATATCTCCAAGGTGCATTGTATTGAGAGGTTTGTGACTCAGCTATGACATTAAGGAAATCTCATTGTTTTTGTTCCTTCATCTGTAAAATGAGGAGCGAATTAGCTGACCTGAAAAACATTTAAGAATTAATTCATTCATTAAAGTGACTGCAAAACAAAGAGTTACACAGAAGTTAAATTTAGCACTGAAAATGATACATTGACAATGGTACATAATTAGGCCTACTAATATGAGTTATATGCAGAAATAACTGCTATAAAGTTTGATTAGTTATTTCCTTAGTTGCTAGAACAGAGGATAGTGCTTGGTGATATTTTAGACCACATTGCTGTCTGAGATCATATTGAGAGAGGTAGAAAGAGAGAGGAACATATTATTTTCTTTATATTTCCCAAGCAGAATGGCTCTGCAAATTTTCAACTTGAAAATTCACTAAGATAATGCAAGCATAGAGCCTGACACAGAGTAATGATCAATAACTGCAACTTTCTTCTCTTGACTACAAAGGCCAAGAGAAGGATTACACTTACCCTAATTGGTGTGGCTGCCTTTATTACACCACCTCCATAAGTATACTTTGCATTTTGTAATGTATTAGTAAGCTAATTTTACTAGTCATTTCCCACATCTGCCTTCTACAGATGAAGAAATTGCAGCATAGAGTAGTTACATGATTTGTTCAAGGTCACAAAAAACAATTGGTCATATTAATCACTAGGTCATCAGCTATATGCAAGGTAATATGCTGGAATCCAGGGATACAATGGCAAGCAAAATCAATACAGCTTTTGCCCTTATGAAACTTGCAATCTAGAGAGAAAGCAAGAGAGAGAGAAGTCAAATTATCACACATACAAAGACGTAAATTAAAATCTCTGGTAGGAGCTATGAGGAAAAGTTATGTGCGTAATAAGAATATGTAGCAGAGGTGACTGTTGTGGTCTAAGGGGTCAGACAGAGCTTTTCTGAGGAAATTATATTTGAGATCAAAAAGATAGTAAGATGTTAACTTAAAAATAGTGGAGAAGATGCTTCAAAAGAGTGATTTATTTGGTACCCACAAAATTCTTATTGTAAGGATATGAACATAGAAAATGCACACATAAATACACATGAAGTTACTGTGGCAGAAGTAGAGAAACTGCAAAGGAACTTGGTGCAAAATGATATTGCATATGTAGGCACAAAGGAGTTCAATCATGGCTTGGAGGCTATATTAAGAAAGATTTTTCTATTTTTAATTTAATTTTATTTTTAATTGGAAGATAGTTACTCTACAATATTGTGATGGTGTTTGCCATACATCTCCCCGTCCTAAACTGCTCTCCCACATCCCTCCCCTTCCCACCCCTCTAGGTCATTACAGAGCACCAGCTTTGTGTTCCCTGCATCATACAGCAAATTCCCACTGGCTGTCCACTTTACTTATGATAATGTATATGTTTCAATACTATTCTCTCAGGTCCTCCTAAACTCTTCCTTCCCCACCATGACCATAAGTCTGTTCTTTATGTCTGCATCTCCTTTTCTGCCCTGCAAATAAGATCATCAGTACCATATCTCTAGATTATATATATATATGCCTTAACATATATTTGTCTTTCTCTTTCTGACTTACTTCACCCTGTATAGTAGGCTCTATATTCATCCAGTTCATGAGAACTGATTCAAATGGATTCCTTTTTATAGCTGAGTAATATTCCATTGTGTTTATGTACCATAATTTCTTTATCTGTTTATCTGTCGATAGACATTTAGGTTGCTTCCATGTTCTAGCAATTGTAAATAGTGCTGCAATGAATATTGGGGTACATGTGTCTTTGTCAATTATGGTTTCCTGAGGGTATGTGCCTAGTAGTGGGGTTGTGGGTTTTGTGATAGTTTTATTGCTAGTTTTTTTTTAATGAATCTCCATACCGTTCTCCATAGTGGCTGTATCAGTTTGCATTCCCACCAACAGTATAAAAGGGTTCCCTTTTCTGCACTCCCTCTCCAGCATTTATTTGTTTGTAGACTTTTTGATGATTACCATTCTGACTGGTGTGAGGTAGTAGTAGTTTTTTTTTGCATGCTCAAATGCATTGTAGTTTTGATTTGCACGCTCTAATAATTAGTGATATTGAGCATCTTTTCATGTGCCTATTAACCATCTGTATGTCTTCTTTGAAAAAATGACTGTTTAGTTCTTCTGCCCATTTTTTGATTGGGTTGTTTGTTTTTCTAATATTGAGCTGCATGAGCTGCTTGCATATTTTGGAGATTAATCCTTTGTCAGTTGTTTCATTTGCAATTTTTTTCTCCCATTCTGAGGGCTGTCTTTTTACCTTGCTTATAGTATCTTTCACTGTGCAAAAGCTATTAAGCTTAATTAGGTCCCATTTGTTTTTGTTTTTATTTCCTTTAATCTAGGAGGTCAGCCATAGAGGATCTTGCTGTGGTTTATGTCAAAGAGTGCTCTGCCTATGTTTTCCTGTAAAGGTTCTATAGTTTCTGGTCTTACATATAAGTTTTTAATCCATTTTGAGTTTATTTTTGTGTATGGAGTTATTAAGTGTTCTAATTTCATTCTTTTGCACATAGCTGCCTAATTTTCTCAGCATCACATATTGAAGAGACTGTCTTTTCTCTATGGCTGAGGAAAACAGAAGTCTTTGATCTTTCAGGACCATGTTCAACTGCTGTTCACATGGAACCCTTCTCCACTTTGCCCTTCACAGTTCTTGTTTGAATATGTCCTACTACCACCAATATCTGCACCTCCCTGGTGGCTCAGACAGTAAAGCGTCTGCCTGCAATGTGGGAGACCCGGGTTCAATCCCTGGGTGGGGAAGATCCCCTGGAGAAGGAAATGGCAACCCACTCCAGTATTCTTGCCTGGAAAGTCCCATGGACAGAGGAGCCTGGTAGGCTACAGTCCATGGGGTCGCAAAGAGTCGGACACAACTGAGCAACTTCACTCACTTCAGTGGCTTCACCAGGGCCCACACCCTAGGCTTCAAGGCTCACCACAGCAGCCCTCCTACTCATCTAGTTGTAGTACCCATGGGGGTGGAATGAGGGGCAGAGTTCTAGAGCAGCACACCTGCTTGGTCCCTCTAGTACCTCTCCGACTGCTAGCAATAGCCGAGTTTGGCCCCTTGCTCCATCATCATGCATTTTCAGGGCTAGTTGATTCGGCAGGGGGGTTGTTTAAACACTCCTTGGCAGATTTCCGACTTCCATGGCCACTGTCCTAAGTATGATGTTGCTGTTCAGTTGCTAAGTCATGTCCAACTCTTTGCAACACCATAGACTGCAGTACACCAGGCTTCCCTGTCCTTCACTGTCTCCTGGAGTTTGCTCAAACTCATGTCCTTTGAGTCAGGGCTATCTAATCATCTCATCCTCTGTCGCCCCCTTCACCTTTTGCCTTCAATCTTTCCCAGCATCAGGGTCTTTTATAATGAGTCGGCTCTTCTCATCAGGTGGCCAGAGTATCAGAGCTTCAGCTTCAGCATCAGTCCTTCCAATGAATTTTCAGGGTTGACTTCCTTTAGCATTGACTGGTTTGATCTCCTTGCAGTCCAAGGGACTCTCAAGAGTTTTATCCAGAACCACAGATCGAAAGCAACAATTCTTCGGCTCTCACCTTCATTATGATCCAACTCTCACATCCGTACATGACTACTGGAAAAACCATAGCTTTGACTAGACAGACCTTTGTTGGCAAAGTGATGTCTCTGATTTTTAATATACTGTCTAGGTTTGTCATAGGTTTTCTTCCAAGGAGCAGGTGTCTTTTAATTTCATGGCTTCAGTCACCACCCACAGTGACTTTTATATTAGAGCAATGAAAAGTTTCCCAGGTGGCTCAGTGCTAAAGAATTCGCCTGCCAATGCAGGAGACACAAGAGACACAGGTCAGATCCCAGGGTCGGGAAGATTTCCTGGAGTAGGAAATAGCACTCCATTCCAGTATTCTTGCCTGGAAAATTTCATGGACCACGGAGCCTGGTGGGCTACTGTCCTTGTGGTCTCAAAGAGTTGGACACAACTGAGTGACTGGGAGCGCAATGAAAAGTCATTGAAAGATGTTAAGTATGGCAGGAGCTGGGAGGGGGTGGAGGCATGAAAAACAGCTTTTTTAAAAAGGTCCATCTTGCAGCAGAAGTGTAGAGAATCAATAGAAAGGGATCTGCATAGAAGCCAAGCCAATTTGGAGGCCACTGTAATAGTTATGACAATAGTTGGTATTGGCTTGGACAAGAGTGATGACAGTAGAGATGTTGAGAAGCAAATGAACTTGGGACAAACAAAGTAGGTAAAATGAGTAGAATTTAATGACATAATAGACTGTGGATGTGAATGAAGGAAATGGCTGAAGTTTGGTAGAAAGTGGGAAAAAACGATTTCTTAAAATGATTTACATTAATGCTATAAACCTTAATGACGCAAATGAAATTTATGGATTTCCATTTTTGCCTTGGCTCCAAACATTTCTTTGCCTCCTTTCTGCTGTGTGTAAGCTACTGAAGTCACATTCTAGCTTCCAGCTGTCGGACCCAAGATACTTGCCCAAAATGTAGCTTTGCACTTGCTTAAAAGGAACATGCCAGACTGAGAAGTTAGATTTAACAAACTTCTTGGCATAAAAATTTGTAGATGTTAGATGAAACACTGCACCCTACCCGGACATAGATTTCCAAACTTTTAGATCAAAGTGGTCTGAAATGAGAATGAAACACTATTCAGAGACTACTAAATAAGAAAGAGATGCCAACATCTATGAAAGCAGACTACTTAAAATATTTCTCAGATTTAAGCTTTTAAACTTTATTTCTAATCAAGTGAGGCAAGAGCTTTCTGCTATTGCTATGGGAGGACTGATTGTTCTTGATAGAGGTGGTGTGGGCATGGAAGAAAATAGAATTCATTTAAAATGGAATAAAATTAAAATCTCATATGCCTAATTTAGATTGGCTTATTTGATGCCATTTTGGGACAAATGCAAGTTTTGAGTGTGTTGTAAATAGCACCAAACTCTCAGGTTTACTTTGTTATGGTTAAAAATTTCCTATGTTCAGTTCCTGGAAAGTAAACAACCAATATAACAAATATATTAAACCTGAATATTCTTTTATATTTCTTTTTCTATTAAAGATAATTATTGTTGTTCAGTCACTCAGTTGTGTCTGACTCTTTGTAACCCCATGGACTGCAGCACACCAGGCTTTCCTGTCCATCACAATCTCCCGGAGCTCGCTCAAACTCATGTCCATTTCATTGGTAATGCCATCCAAACATCTCATCCTCTGTTGTCCCCTTCTCCTCCTGCCTTCAATCTTTCCCATCACCAGGATCTTTTCCTATGAATTGACTCTCCTCATCAGGTGGCCAAAATATTGGAGCTTCAGCACCAGTGCTTCCTGTGAATATTCAGGATTGATTTCCTTTAGGATTGACTGATTTGATCTCCTTGCAGTCCAAGGGACTCTCAGGAGTCTACTCCAACACCATAGTTCAGAAGCAACAATTCTTCAGCACTTGGCCTTCTTTATGGTCCAACTTTCACATCCATACATGACTACTGGAAAAACCATAGCTTTGATTAGATAGACCTTTGTTGGCAAAGTAATCTCTCTACTTTTTAATATGCTGTCCATATGCAGAGTACATCATGAGAAACACTGGACTGGAAGAAACACAAGCTGGAATCAAGATTGCCGGGAGAAATATCAATAACCTCAGATATGCAGATGACACCACCCTTATGGCAGAAAGTGAAGAGGAGCTAAAAAGCCTCTTGATGAAAGTGAAAGGACGACCGAGGATGAGATGGCTGGATGGCATCACGGACTCTATGGACATGAGTCTGAGTGAACTCCAGGAGATGGTGATGAACAGGGAGGCCTAGGGTGCTGCGATTCATGGGGTTGCAGAGTCAGACATGACTGAGCGACTGAACTGAACTGAGGTTTGTCATAGCTTTTCTTCCAAGGAGTAAGTGTCTTTTAACTTCATGGCTGCAGTTACCATCTGCAGTGATTTTGGACCCCAAGAAAATAAAGTTTGTCACTGTTTCCATTGTTTCCCCATCTATTGGCATGAAGTGATGGGACCAGATGCCATGGTCTTAGTTTTCTGAATGCTGAGATTTAAGTCAACTTCCTCACTCTCTTCTTTCACCTTCATCAAGAGGTACTTTAATTCGTCTTCTCTTTCTGCCATAAGGGTGGTGTCATTTGCATGTCTGAGGTTATTATTATTTCTCTGTGCAATCTTGATTCCAGCTTGTGCTTCATCCAGCCCTGGTTATTTAACTTACATGCTCCTCTGTCCATGGGATTTTCTAGGCAAGAATACTGCAGAGGGTTGCCATGCTTTCCTTCAGGAGATCTTCCTCACCCAGGGACCAAGCCTGTGTCTCTTACATCTCCTAAATTGGCAAACAGGTTCCTTATCACTAGAGCAAGCTGGGAAGTTCCAGTTAAAGTCCATATTCACAAAATTTTTCCATTAGGAAAAATTTGTTTTAGAAAGTTTGTGGTTAAAAGTGTGATATTTTCTTTTAATTGGTCTCTGCTGCTGCTGCTGCTAAGTCGCTTCAGTCGTGTCCGACTCTGTGTGACCCCATAGATGGCAGCCCATTGGGCTCCGCCATCCCTGGGATTCTCCAGGCAAGAACACTGGAGTGGGTTGTCATTTCCTTCTCCAATGCATGAAAGTGAAAAGTCAAAGTGAAATCGCTCAGTTGTGTCTGACTCAGCGACCCCATGAACTGCAGCCTACCAGGCTCCTCCGTCCATGGGAGTTTCCAGGCAAGAGTACTGGAGTGGGATGCCATTGCCTTCTCCTAATTGGTTTCTATGTCCCATAAATACAGGGATTTGACTAAAACATTCATTAAATTCATGCTAGAAATCCATTTTCCTAAATGAGGTCACCTTTTATACTAGTTGTTCTTTCAGACTTTGCTAAGTTCTGTGCTTCGGTGTGAGCAGAAAAGCATTCATGTGTTGTATGACTTGCACTCATTTTCAAGTAGGGACTGGGTGAATTTTTTGAGAGAGACCTGTATGCATGCTCTATGAAACCCAAATGCAATTTCTGGATAGCTTCAGTAAATTAACATGTACTACAACAGTGCTTAATTTTAATTCATGCTTCTCATAATCTATCAGATATGCTGCTTTTGTTGTAATCATTTTTTTCAATTTTTGCAAATCTAAGTTGGTTATTTGCCCTTTCAACTTGACAACTGTTGAAGGCTTTTATTTTCCCTCTATCATTCTGAGAAAAATCATCCACATAGGTCTTATTGAAGACATCAGGTAGCTGTGCTAAGTCACCTTTTTCCAGGCTTTGGATTCAGATGATTGTCAAGTCAATTACTTGAAAGCTGTCACCACAGCAGAAAAAAAAAAGGAATGAAAGAATGAAAAGTTTTTCACTATACCATTTGAAAACGTAGAGCTCAAGTATTCATTAAAATATGCAAAAGAAGATTCTGCTGTACAGATGTCAGAATTAAAGTTTCAGTACTCTTTTCTATAAAATATTCCTCTCATATAGAAGATTCCTTTCTACATTGTTCTTTCATAAATTTTTATTATTCAAATATTTTTCCCTGGAATGCAACTACCTTGTTTCTCCAAATGCAAGATGAACTTTTGGAAATTCATGACTGAGCCTCAGGAGAAATCTGACTAGTGAATCATTCCAGAAAAGCAGCTGCCAAAATCCATATAGCATAGAGCTTATGCAGAGATTAAAAGCATATTTTAAAGGATTGAAACAATTGCAAATGTAGCTTAGACTTCAAAACCTGCAGTGTACCTAATTGATGGAAAATGCTTATCTCCAGTTGGTACCAGAAGATGCCTATGAATACTAGTTAGGTCAACATAGAGACAAGGTGTCATTAATTTTGAGTACAATTTTATATAAATCATTAAATCTAAAAGATTTATCTGATGCTTTATTGATGGAGCCATTGGTTAAGATTTAATGAGAAGAATCAGGAGGAGCTGTTAGCATAGGTGCTGCTTCTGCATAAAACTCGTCAAATTCATTCTCTTTTTTTCCCCTCTTTTTTAAAATTAAGGAATAATTGACAGATAACATGATGTTAGTTTTAGGTACACAGCATAATGATCTGATATTTGTATATATTGCAAAATGTCCACAGTTCGTCTAGTTAAAATCCATCACCATAGGGCTTCCCTGGTGGCTCAGTGGTAAAGAATCTGCCTGCCAAATGCAGGAAACACAACTTTGATCCCTGATCTGGGAAGATCCCACATGCCACAGAGCAACTAAGCCAGTGTGCCACAACTATTGAACCAGTACTCTAGAGCCCTGGAGCCACAACTACTGAGCCCACGTGCTGCAACTATTGAAGCCCACTTGCCCTAGAGCTTGTGCTTTGCAACAAGAGAAACCACTGCAATGAGAAGCCTGCGCACCACAACTAGAGAGTAGCCCCTGCTCGCTGCAACTAGAGAAAAGCCTGTGCATAGCAATGATGACCCAGCACAGCCAAAACTAAACAAATAGAATTATTATTTTTTTAAATCCATCACTAGAGTTACAAATTTTTTTTCTTGCAATGAAAACTTGTCAGATCTCTCTTAGCAACTTTTAAATATTCAATATAGTATTATAAGATGTCACTATGTTAAACCTTACATCACCATGAGTTATTTGTATTATAACTAGAAGGCTATACTTTTCGACCTCCTTTACCCATTTCACCCACATGAACTTGGGTGAACTCCAGGAAATGGTGAGGGAGAGGGAGGCCTGGTGTACTACAGACCATGGGGTCACAAAGAGTCGGACATGACTGAGTGACTGTACTGAACTGAATGCTCTCAAGGTCCATCCGTCTTGTCACAAATGGTAAAATTTCCTTCTTTATAGCTGAATAATATTTCATCATGTGTGTATACATATACGGGGCTTCCCTGGTGGTGCAGACACACACACATCTGATATCTTTATCCATTCATAGATATTTAGGTTGTTGCCATATCCTGGCTATTGCAAGTATTTTGCAGTAAACATGAGGGTGCATGCATCTTTTCAAGTTAGTGTTTTTGTTTTCTTCAGATAAATACCCAGAAGTGGAGTTGCTGTATTATAAGGTATCCTATTTTTAATTTCTTGAGAAACACTTTTCCTCAAGTGGCTTTCCATAGAGGCTGCATGGATTTATTGTTGTTATTCAATTGTTGTGTCCAACTCTTTGCAACCCCATGGACTGTAGCATGCCAGGCTTCCCTGTCCCTCACCGTCTCCTGGAGTTTATCCAAGTTCATGTCCATTGACTCGGTAATGCCATCCAACCACGGATTTACTTTCCCACTAACAATGAACAAAGGTTCTTTTTCTCCACATTCTCACCAGCATCTGTTATTTGTTGTCTTTTTGATGATAGCCATTCTGACAGATGCATGATGATATGTCATTGTGGCTTCAGTTTGCATTTCCTCGATCATTGGTGATATTCTTCATCTTGTCATGTACCTGTTGGCCATCTATGTGTCCTCTTTAGGAAAATGTCTATGCAGATCCTTTGCCCATTTTTGAATCATGTTGAGTTTATTTTGTTTTGTTTTGCTGTTGAGTTATATGAGTTCTTTATATATTTTGAATGTTAACACATTATCAGATATGTGATTTGTGAATATTTCCTTTTGTTTGGTAAGTTGCCTTTTCATTTTGTTAATGGTTTCTTTTGCTGTGCAGAAGCTTTTTACTTTGATACAGTCCCAATTAATTTTCCTTTCATTGCCTTTCCTTCTAGTGTCTCATCAATATAATATAATATAATAAGAACAATAAAAATGTCTGAGGGGCCCTTCTCACTATCATGTTAACTCAGATCGTGCCTCAGGTAATTAGTTTTGATGTCTTTCTCTTGACCAGGTATAGATGTGTTTGTGATATGCTTATTGAAAGATTAACTTGGATATCACTCCAAAAATTTGTCAGCTCCATTTGTGAGGTCTAGACATTAACTAATGTGTGATATAAGGAGTACATCATGCGAAATGCCAGGCTGGATGAAGCACAAGCTGGAATCAAGACTGCTGGGAGAAATATTAATAACCTCAGATATGCAGATGACACTACCCTTATGGCAGAAAGCAAAGAAGAACTAAAGAGTTTCTTGATGAAAGTGAAAGAGGACAGTGAAAAAGTTGGCTTAAAGGCTCAACATTCAGAAAAACTAAGATCATGGCATCTGGTTCCAACAGTTCATGGCACATAGATGGGGAAACAATGGAAACAGTGACAGACTTTATTTTGGGGGTCTCCAAAATCATTGCAGGTGGTGACTGCAGCCATGGAATTTAAAAGACGTTTGCTCCTTGGAAGAAAAGCTATGATCAATTGAGACAGCATATTAAAAAGCAGAGACATTACTTTGCCAACCAAGTTCTGTCTTTTCAAGGCTATGGTTTTTTCCAGTGATCATATATGGATGTGAGAGTTGGACTATAAAGAAAGCTGAGTACCGAAGAACTGATGCTTTTGAACTGTGGTGTTGGAGAAGACTCTTGAAAGTCCCTTGGACTGCAAGATCCAGCCAGTCCATTCTAAAGGAAATTAGTCCTAAATATTCATTGGAAGGACTGATGCTGATGCTGAAACTCCAATGCTTTGGCCACCTGATCCAAAGAATGGACTCATTAGAAAAGACCCTGATGCTGGGAAAGATTGAAGGCAGGAGGAGAAGGGGATGACAGAGGATGAGATGGTTGGATGGCATCACCAACTCAATGAACATGAATTTGAGCAAGCTCTGGGAGTTGGTGATGGACAGGGAAGCCTGTTATGCTGCAGTCCATGGGGTCACAAAGAGTCGGACATGACTGAGCTACTGAACTGAACTGAACTGATATAAGGAGACAGGGAGTCAGTGAGTGAAGTATTCATGGTGTGGTCTAAGTACACTGCTAGTCTCCCTGAGTAGTTTATTGATTTCCTTCTGGGAAAACCAGAGATGACTGTTGTGGTCAGGCCAGGATTAGCATAAACATGGAATCATTAAGCCAGAGTTAGGAGCTAAGTTACAGAGTAAAGTGAGATCATTGAAGGCTGACATACGTGTTTATGGCAGAAATCCCAGTGCTATTTGATCTGTAAGGCAAGGCTAAGGGTCAAATAATAATAATACCATTTTATTCATCATTATGCCCTTAGTTTGTTGCCTAGAACAGAAATCAGTGCCATATAATAATAATGATTCTATATAACCTGAGTTGTTCTTTTCTGGCTACTTTCAGTTACAAACAAACAATAGTTTCCCATTAACTCAAGCTCATGAAGCCTTCTTTAAATAATCCATCCTTTTAATAGAATTATTATAATCCCTCCATCTATACCACTCAATTTGCATATTTTCTTATATTTGATTTTCTGTAGCTCTTTTTCTTATTAATAGGTTTTAATTGTCTAATGAGACTATTAATTCCTTGAAATTATGGATCTCATTTCACACTTGTTTTGTGTCTTTCATAGTGCACAAAGTCTTGGTTTGTGTCCTTTGTTATATCATGTAGTACATTCAGTACTTGTCCCAAATTTCTTTTTTTAATGAAATATAACTATACATAATTGTATGAAAAGTAATCAAAATGGGTTTGGTAGATCTCTACTTTGTATTTTGAGCTTCCTCCTGATCCCATTAAGTCATGTGTGGTGCATGCACAGTGAGCAGAATTCTCACCCTAAACTTAGCCAACTTGTACCTCGGTCTCTGTTTATCCTAATCATTCTCACATATACTGTAGCTAATGCCTCCTTTTTAAGAACAACATGTAATGGTTCTGAACGAATGTGTTCAGAAAGGAGTAGCTATGGACAGCTGGATGCCCCTGGTCTTCAGTGGTGGTGAGAGCAGAATGTGTTGTCCATGATTCTGCTGTTCATTTTATGTACCTAAAAGTTGCTCTTGGGTTGCCAGCAACCCAAGCTCAAAAGATGCATGGAATTCACAAGCTATGAATCAATGGGATTCATAGAAATAATAGCTTAGATATATGTGAAATATTTATGAGAAGCAAAGGCTGAAAAGAGCATATAGGAAGGAGTCTGAATATTCTTCCCTAAATAGATTTGCAAATTTCTGTATATAGAAAGTGTACAAATGTGCATTTATTCTTTACAGTACCTTTGTATATTATTAGAGGTATAAACTGTTGCCCCTTCTAGCAGCAATTTTATATATTCCAGAGGTATGGAAACTATTTCATATTTGAGGGGCATAGAATGCCTATAGAAAAATTATAGGAGATGAGGCTTGAAAGGTTAAGCAGTGATTAACCTGCAGTGGCTTTTGTATGTCATGTGAGGGAGACTGGCTCCATTGAAATACTTCATTCAAGGGAACAGTACAATCATATTTTAATAGATCTCTGGCATTAGTATAGAAAATGTATTGGAGAGGGTAACTCTGAAGATAGGGATTGCAATTAAAGATTTATACAATAGCAAGAGATATGGAAGCCCAAATTATGATTGTAGCAATAAATATAAAGAGGAAGGAACACGTTTAAGATGTATTTAGAAGATAAAATCTATGAAAAACATAATCTATTTATTGTAGGATAAAGCAAAGAGATAACGTAAAAATGACACTCAAGTTGATAGTGTGGGAAGTAGGATGAGCAGTGAGGTTTTCAAAGGAAATACAGAACATAAGTGAGGGAACGCTTTAAGAGAAATGTGGAAGAATTTGATGAAATTGTTCTTGAACTTTTGAGATTTAGGTGCCAGTGGTACATCCAGTGGATATCTGTTATTATTGTCAAAGTCAGTTTGATGTTCCAGAGGTGATCTGGGAGGAGAGGGGAGAGGAGTAGAGTGAGAAGAGGTGCAGACTATACATGGATGCCAGAAGACTATTGAAATTGAACAGGATGGTAGAAGAGAAACTATTTTAAAATTTATGATCTATAATCATCTTTAAGAAGGAGATAAATATATAAACCTTCCTTCTCTCCTCTGAGTCTACTGTAGTCTAGGTATTTCAGTGACAGTTTGTCTAGTGACCAATGGTCCAGAAGATAAAACTAAACTTAGGTATTTTCATTCTAAACAATTTCCAATTAGGACTTTGAAATTTCAAACTAAATGGGAGTAGAGATTATTTTAAGCATACCATGGATAAATTATAGACATATTTAGTAAGTGGGTAAGTTTACTATTTCAACTCATTATACATATTCATGTGGGAGTCTTTGATCTCTATGGACATTGGTTCTTTAGAGGAGGATGACTAGGTAAGGATCATAGTTCTAGTCTTGCATCATTTGCCTTTTTCCTTTATCTTTTTATGTGTTTTGTACATATTTTGTATGTGTGTTAAAGGGCTTTTTGACTCCCGTAAAGTTTAATCCATGTCATTCTGTTATGAGCCTAATTATATACTATTATGTATAATGTTATTAGCCTTTTCTGTAAAACTTTATAAAAGTATTTTCCCTTTTTCCCACTCTCTTGTGCTGCCATGAATTCCTTGTGTAGTTTTTCCTTCTAGAAGACAGCAGTACAATACTGGTGTTTTTGCAGCCATTTGCTGCCTTTGTCTGTTCTAAGCCTAGAAGTGCTATTCTTGTTCTGCACGTACTGACCTTCCCCTATCCTTCTGCATTTTACTCACCCCTTGTTTCATGCAGTCAGTATCTCTGCTAAATGCCATGTATAGCCATAGCATATCTGCCTTCTGTAGTTCATTCTTGAGTGATTTTGCATTGTCTGTGTAGGGAAAGGACTATTTTCTGGTTACCTACAAAGGTAACCATTGGCATGACCATTTCTCAAGTGGAAGTCCACATAGATTCATACATAAAAACATCACACACACACATATTTTATGACTCTGTATAGTAGCCTCATAATTTAAGACATCTCTAACCTGGAGAAACATCACCTCAATGCTTTTTAAATTTTTGATCTTTTACTGCCTCTTACATATGCTTTGTGTGTATTTTCTGTGATACTGACTCTATAAATAGAAACTAAGAAAAGGTTAAATTTAGGAATTTAAAATATTTATGATTTTTAAAAATGTAATCAATAAATATCACTGTTAATTAAACTGATCAGTGACATCTCCTGTATTTAAAAATACATGAATGAAGGAAGGCTTTTAGAATAGGTAGCAGAATACTCAAAATCAAAAATATGAAAGAATTAAAATGCAAATTTCCCATTACCTTGTCTGTCTCTTATACACAT
>SJYT01077965.1:29809-48343 GCA_006410635.1 Cephalophus harveyi
GTCCCAGGAAGCCCAAGGTCCCTCTGTCTAGGGGGGAATGCTCATTCGACCCCTCCCAAGTGGACTGACAGGCGCCTTGAGCTCTGGGTATCAAGGTCCCCTGACAGTGGCCACCTCTCCTGCCCCTGCCACAGCCTCCTTCCGTCTGCCCCCCATGATTCTAAAGCACAAACCCAGTCACAGGCCTCCTGTTCCAGCAGCTCCTTGAGGCTGCCACGGTCCAGGGCTGACTCAGGGCTCTGCAGCTCGAATCAAGCAAGGCCTTCCTGACTGGGTCCTGTGGGTGGTCCTGCTGGCTCTTAGGCCCGCATCCTGTGCCCAGAGCCCCGCTGTGCCCAGAGGGTATGGCTGCGGAGTGCCTCTGTTGACGGTGCCCTTAGCTACTGTCCACACACATCCTGCCTACTCACCTTAGTGGCAGCCCCACCTGGAAGCTGCCTGACTTCCTCACACGGAGGCGGGTCAGCCTGGGGGCCTCGCCAAGCCCCGAGCATCACGCGGTCGCGTCTTAGCCTGTCACGGTGCCTCTCTGTGCTCACCGCAGCTCTGGCCCCGGACCATGGGCTCCAGGACATCATGCGTGTGGCTCCCTTAACTCCCTGTCTCCCGTCAGAGCAGATGCAGGATGCAAAATGCAAAAGCGGGTTTACGCTGACAAGAAAAATTGGAAGGAGCAGTGCTGAGCGTGGAGAGTGCGTTTCCGCTCGTGCACGGCACTCGCACCCCCGAGGCGGCCTGGCTCCCTTGTCTGTCCCTCCCCTGGGAGCAGGGAGATGGCCCTGGCCGCTGGGTCTGTACCCCGCTGACAGCGCGGCCTGGCGCTAATCAGGCTTCTGCCTGGTGCAGTGGGCACAGTGCTGCCCTGCCTGTTTCCTGATTCGAGCTGCGGAGTGCGGTGGGTCAGGCTCATACCCAGGAGCCGCTTGGGAGGCGGCCTGTCCCGGGGCCCCTCCTCCGGGGCAGGGCTGGGAGGGCAGTGTCCTTGCTCTGACCTGGCTTGGCCTCTTCCTCTCTCCCGCCTGGACTTCTCCTGCCTCAGTAAACCCCAGGCACCCGAATCGCTGCCTCTGGCTCTGCTTGGGCCTCCCCAGGGATCAGAGGTGGGAGACGGACCTGGGCTACCCTGGGCTGCCTCTGCATGAGGGCACGCGGTCGGCCTGTGGGCCTGCTGTCTCGGTGCCCAGCTGGGTTCTGGATGAATCTGTGCGCACGCACGCACACTTTCACAGTAAGTCCTCCCCTCCCCCAGCCCCATCCAACCGGAAGAGCGCCAGTGAAACCAGAAACGTCACGTCCTGGGGTGGATGGTGCAGCCCAAGGCCGCTGCCCTTCACGCTCCCTCCCAGCAAGGCCTGCTGCTGGGAAAGGATGCTCGCACTGCTGAAGCCAGCTTTGGCTGCGTGGGTTTGGCCATGTGACCTGCAGGGGCAGAAGTGACCAGGCCTCCTGACTCAGGCCTTCAGAGGCCTCCTGTTCCCCTGTGGCCGCTTCCAGTCTCTTCCATCAGAACACGGTCCAGGGCCCTGACAGCCCCTCAGCTGGGCCTGGAAAGGAAGGTGTGGAGGCCGCGCAAACCCACTAAGGCTCCTGGCAGGGGTGGCGATTGGCAGCAGGTCCTGGTCCACCAGCAGGAAATGGATGACTGTGCTGTGAGCCACTGAGCACTTCGGGGTTGTTTGTGACCCAGCAGGATGGTGGCAGAGCCCTGACTGATACAGTGCACCCTCCCAGCCCACGCATCAGCGCTGAGAGGAGGCGGCCTTGTCAGCCCACTCGACCGTCCGTCCCGTGCTTCGCCCACCTGGCTCTGCCATCGCTTCTCCCTCTGCGGCCAGACCCCTCCCTGCCAGCAGCTGGCCTAGCCACCTCTCAGCCACCCCCGGTCACAACCTGGCCCACCCCAAGACCTTCCCCTCATCACTCCGCGTTCTCCGCCACAGGCCTGACCGCGTGCCTCGGGCTGGGTCTCGGGGAAGCAGAGAGTAAGATCCGCAGGTCTTGCCTCGGAGCCCCTGCGGTCCCCCGGCCACGAAGCCTGAGGGTCGGAGGGCGGGTGAAGGCGGTGGCGGAGGAGGTGCCCCTTTTCCGCCCAGAGGGAGCGGGCCGGGGGGCGAGGAACCCAGACTTCCTCAGCCCCTCCCCCTCCCCCCTCCACTTCTCAATTTATTTTCCTCTGTTGCAGAAACATATTGAAGGGGAAGAAAAGAGAACATTAAGGTCCACTGCGAGCCGCACAGCGGTTTAACGATTTCAAATGAGCCCCGGCTTGGGTGAGGACCTGACAATTGGCCGTCAGGATGGCAGATGACGGCTAAAATTACCCGGAATCAATATTCTCACCGGGTGTCCTGGGCTGATAAGCGCCGCCAAGACAATGTTGACTATTAAAGTCGACAGCTTGAGATATTACACTATTAGTTATGCTATTTTTAATAATCTATAATATTTGGGCTATAATTAATTAATTATACGGGTCAGATAATATCTCGGGCTGGAATGAGGTCTGAAGGACCTATTACGGTGGTAATGAGAAAGGAGAAATCTAATCTGAGGACAGGTGCAAGAGAGCCGCGTGCAGGCCCAGGATGCTGCCGCCTGGCGCGCAGGCTGGCTGCCTCTGCCCTGGACCAGCCCCGTGGAGCGGCCCCTGGAAGCAGGGCCCGTGGGTCACAGGTGTGGGTCTCTGCCTCTGAGCAGCTGGGGGAGGGCGAGGGGGAGGGCCTGCGCCTCCTCCGGGGATACTCCGGTCCTCTGGCCCATTGCTTGCCCGTCTCTCTCGCACCTGAGAGCCGGACCGGGGATTCCTGGTCCAAGCTGCTAAGAGCTCAGATCACAGTCTTCGCCTCACGCCCATCCAACCCCTTCCCAACACTGGGAACGAGACTCGGGCCTGCTCTCTCCGTCTGGAGGACCCCTCCGGCTGCTCGCCCCACCACGCCTCCCTCCCGCCCCCGGCCCGGAGGCCTTCCTGCCGCGGCCCCAGGGCCTTCGCTCTGGCTGCGGCCTGAGTGCCCACCTTCTCACTGACACACATTTCACCTCTCGCTGAAGCTCATTTCCAGCGGCACCTCCTCGAAGGTCCTGTCTCAGATACCCCCCCACAGATGATTGTCGATTTGCTGGAGCAGGAATGGCGGGCTGGTGCTGCTGCTCCTGAGGGCACGGAACCAGGGAACCGGGGTCTGGGCGAGGGCCCCGTGCGGGCCGGCTGAACCCAGCCACAGGAGCCGCCCCCTGGCTGAGCCCAGCCACAGGAGCCGCCCCCTGGCTGTGCCCCAGCCACAGGAGCCGCCTGGCCCTCGCTGTGGTCCTTCCCCCAAACCACGCTGTGGGCTGCCCCCCAGGAAGGCGGTCCTGCTGGGACCCCGTGGGAAGGTGGGAAGGGGCCCCACCTGCCTGCCCGGGGGCCTGGGGCCTCGGGAGAGCCCGAGGTCTGGACGTCCTGATGGGGTGAGGGCCCCGCAGGGCTGCCCCTCCTCACCCCAGTGCCTCCTCTTCTGGGCAGCCCGCAGCCGCCGCCCAGCCGGCCCCCTCCCGCCCGCACCTCCTCACGGCCGGCTGCTGCGGTGCTGGGTGGCGGGAGGAGGCCGCTCGTCTGCAGGGAACTTGAAACAGGAGTGAGACCAGCAGTAGCTGGCCCCTCCGCCTGTCACCGGCGTGGCGCGTCTAAACGATGTCAGTGATAAACATTCCTCCCGGAAAAAAGTGCTTTGTCGGTCCAAGCTCTAGACGGTGGCTGTGGCCACTGTAGTCTGTAGAAACGTCTGTGAACTTCCGACTCCACGTCTCTTAGCTTCTCCCTGTGTGTGAGCGTCACCCACGCAGACGCTGATCGGGACCCCAGGCCCCAGACCGGCCACACCTGTCCCCGTCTCGGTGTTCCACCCTCACCCTCGTGCAAACCGCAGGCCCCAAATAAAGACCCAGAGACAGATGCAGGGCGTGTGACGGGGCGGTGCCCTTCCAGCTGCCGTCCTCACAGCTCCGGAGCGGACCCCAAGGGCATCTTCCGGTGCACCAGGGGGCCCTGCCCCAGCTCCGGGGGCTAAGAAAGAACGGTAGTGGGAGAAATCTGGCGAAACCCCGTCCAGTTCCCCTTGACCGTTTCCCAGCCCTGCCGTCCGTGCGGACAGGCGTGCGGTGGGTGGTGGGGGAGCTGACCCCGGGCCAGGAGGAGCCTTCCAGTGCTCTTTGCCGCACTCTGCAACTCTCCCTCAGACCTGAAGTTATTCTCAGGTGAAAATTTTACTAAAATACTAAATTTTAGTAAAAAATATTAAAATTACTAAAATTTTAATGTGATCTAAAAATTCCAACCCATCACCTTTTCCCTTTTTTTGCATTTTAGTATTAAATTGGTTGAATTTTTTACTGATGATGTAAAAATTCAATAAAAGAAAATCCTCACCATTGGTGTTTATTGTCTGTCCAGTTCAGCTCAGTCGCTCAGTCATGTCCGACTCTTTACAACCCCAAGGACTGCAGCGCGCCAGGCCTCCCTGTCCATCACCAACTCCCAGAGTTTACTCAAACTCATGTCCATCGAGTCGGTGATGCCATCCAACCGTCTCATCTGTCGTCCCCTTCTCCTCCTGCCTTCAATCTTTCCCAGCATCAGGGTCTTTTCCAGTGAGTCAGTTCTTCCCATCAGGTGGCCAAAGTGTTGGAGCTTCAGCTTCAGCATCTGTCCTTCCAATGAATATTCAGGACAGATCTCCTTTAGGATGGACTGGTTGGATCGCCTTGCTGTGGTTGCTTATTTTCTGATGACTGCTGGCGAGAACCGTCCGTGTGCCCCTGGTCTCAAATCCTGGGGGCCACGGCTCTTGGGGTCCCAGTGCAGACGCCCTGCACACAGCAGGCTCTGCGCACAGCGCCCCTGCCCCAGGCTCCTCCCCGCGCCTCTCCCCTCTCCGGGGCCTTCCGTCACCCTTCCGCCGGCACAGGTGGGCGTTTGGGTTCCCGCTCACCTCCCGTGTACAGTGGATGTGGAACCGCTCCCGCGCTGTCAGCAGAGAAGGGGTGGTACACTTAGGCCGCCGCGAGGGCCGCGGAGACAATGGGTTTGGGGCAAGGCTCCCAGAGGAAGGGGGAAGCCCGCTGACTGGGCCAGGCCCCGCAATGTCCCCTCTGGCCACAGAGGGGACCTGCTGACAAAGGTGCCGAGAAGACAAAACCCCTCCCGGGCGCCCGCTCCCCTCCCGTCCTCTCTTCTGCTTTTGGAAGCTCAGCCGTCAGTGCCGCGTGTCCAGCTCCTCCACCCTGTGTGACGTCACGAGCCGGGACTGACCCTCAGCCAAGCCAGGCCCGTCATCACCCAGGGGGCCCGGGCGCTTGAGAGCCGTGGTGGGGGTCCTGGTTCATCTTGGATCCCCTCTTTAAGAGACGGCAGACACGCGCTGCCAGGTTGAAGTGAAGTCCTGCTTGGCCCCAGGCTCCCAGGCGCCAGGCAGCTGGGTCAGCTGTCTGGCTGGGAGTCTTGCTCGGCGGACGCTGGTGAGAACGCTGGCCTGTGTGGGCTTCGTGGACTGCCTTTGTCCCTCTATTTGTTCAGCTGTTGGGGCTGTTGTGCTGAAATAACAGGTTCATCGTCGTGTCAGTCGCTCAGTCGTGTCCGACTCTTTGCGACCCCGTGAACTGTAACCTACTAGGCTCTTCCGTCCATGGGATTCTCCAGGCAAGAATACTGGAGTGGATTGCCATTTCCTTCTCCAGGGGATCTTCCCAACCCAGGGATCGAACCTGGGTCTCCCGCATTGGAGGCAGACGCTTTAACCTCTGAGCCACCAGGTTATAAAATACTTCAGACAGACACAGAGAAACAGAAGCGTACAGTCAGCTGCCTCGTACCGTCACTCAGATGCAGCGATTATCGACGTCTTGTCTCTGCGGGTTCATCCGTTCACAGCCACGCCTTTCTTTCCCGAATATTTTAAACTGTATCTCCAGATATCAAGCCCTTTCACCTGTGACTATTTCAGCCAAGAAAAGCAAGCTGAAAAACAGGTATCCGGATGGGGAAGGAAAAAAGCACAACTGTCCCCCCCACAGACAACACGATTACCCACCGAGAATCCCCCGGGCTGACCCCCTGGGGCTCGGAAGGTTGGCAGCTCAGAGGATGCACCCTGGAAAAGTCAATCACATTTCTATCTGCTAGCGATCGGGCACTGGAAACTTGAAAAATGTACAGTAGCTTCAGGCCCAGGGGCTCCTTCCCATCCCTGGTCCTCTGAGTCTTTGTGGAGATCGGATGTCACGTTCTGGGACATGCGTTTTCTGCAGCTGCTGCTGTGGCCACGTGCTCTTTTCGGCCCGTGCCTGGAGCGCTCGCTCCACCGGCCTTGGCTGGAGGACGGTCACGGCTGCCGCGGCGCGGAACCTCTCTGCCTTGGGATGCGCCCTCGTGGTCTGAGCGTGCTTGCCGCTTCTGTCTGCTGCTGGCCCAGCTTCCTAGTTTTGTGCTGAAGGCCTCCGCGCGGTTGCTCATCCCAGGCGTCTTCCTGCGGCTCTGCATCTGGCTCCGCCTCTGTCGGCTGTTGGAATTAGCGTTAATGCTGGCCTCATAAAATGGGAGCCTTATCTCTTCTGTTTTCTCAGAGGTTAGGTAGAATTGATATTATTTTTATCTCTAAGTATTTTCAAGAATTTGTCAGTGAAACTATCCGAGTTTGTGTTCCTTATTTGAAAGGCCATGAGCTATGGAGCCAGGCGCTGTGGTAGATGGGGTATTCGGGTCGCCAGCTCTTGGGTCGGAGAAGGCAATGGCACCCCACTCCAGTACTCTTGCCTGGAAAATCCCATGGTTGGAGGAGCCTGGAAGGCTGCAGTCCATGGGGTCGCTGAGGGTCGGACACGACTGAGCGACTTCACTTTCACTTCTCACTTTCATGCACTGGAGAAGGAAATGGCAACCCACTCCAGTGTTCTTGCCTGGAGAATCCCAGGGACGGGGGAGCCTGGTGGGCTACCGTCTATGGGGTCGCACAGAGTCGGACACGACTGAAGCGACTTAGCAGCAGCAGCAGCAGCAGCTCTTGGGTAAGTTTTGGCGGGTTGTCGACTGCGAGAGGCGGGTCCGCTCATCGGCTCCGCTGCATCCGCGCGTCGCCGTTCCTAGCTGTCCTGGGCATGTCTGTGGGCTCCGTGGGGATGGCTCTTTCCTCACCACTGTTATTAGCAATTTGTGTCGTTGCTCTTTTTTCCCCCTTTCAATCTACCTAGAGATTAGCAAATTTACTGACTTTCCCAAAGAAGTGTTTCCTGATTTCACTGATTGTGCCCAACG
This sequence comes from Cephalophus harveyi, assembly GCA_006410635.1. Lineage (NCBI taxonomy): Eukaryota > Metazoa > Chordata > Mammalia > Artiodactyla > Bovidae > Cephalophus > Cephalophus harveyi. The sequence continues at coordinate 37,098 of SJYT01077965.1, forward strand.
TGTTTCTGCTTTTTGATTCGGTGGCCGGGCTTCACCTTTGCTGTTTCCTTTCTTCTCGCTGCTTTGCGTTTCCTTTGCTCTCATTTTTCTCGTTTGCTAAGAAGGAAGCTTGGATCCCTGAGGTCGTCTTTCTTCTTTTCCAATGTGAGCACTAATGCCCAAAATTTCCCTTCTAAGCACTTCAACTGCGATTGCTTCAACTGCAATCCACAAGTCATTTTGATATTTACGTTTTTCATTTTCACTTAGTTCAAAGATGTTTTCCAATTTGCCTTGAGACGTCTTTGGTGCACAGATTGTTTTGAAGTTGGCTCACCGCCAGGCACGGGGAGCTTTTGCTGGCTTGTTGGCTTTTGGCCGAGCGGGGTCTTTGTTGCTGCAGGCGCCTTCTCCTCTGGTTGTGGAGAGCGGGCTTCTCGCTGTGGCAGCTCGCCCGGTGGCACGGCAGGGGCTCCAGGGCACAGGCTCAGTAGCTGGGGGGCAAGGGCTTGGTTGCACTGCGACATGTGGGATCTTCCCAGACCAGGGACGGAGCCCACGTCTCCTGCGTTGGCGGGTGGGTTCTTTGCCACTGAGCCACTGGGAGGCCTCGCTTCTGGGGTGTTTGAAGGCCTCTTACCGTTATTGGCATCTACTTTAATTTCACTGTGGTCGAGAACATTTTACATCAGCTGAATTCTTCAGATTTCTTAGGTTGGCTTTATAGCCTGGCATACGGTCTCTCGGGAGGGCGTTGCGGGTGCCTGTGAAGAGGACACTGTCTTGCGGCTGTTAGCTGGAGCGCTGTTCTATAGCGCTGTTTGGAAACAGCGGCTGCGGTGGTGCCCAGCTCCTCTGTCTTCCCGGTGCTGGTCTGATGCTTGCTCTGCTGGCACGGAGAGCGGGCCCCACAGCCGCGGCGGCGCATCCCTGCGTCCGGCCCTCAGTTCCTGCTTCGTGCGCCCTGAAGGTCGTGTCGCTCTGCCCGTTCGCTGAACGCACTTTCGGCCTGCGAGCCTCCTCGATTAACTGGCCCTTTCATCGTTACGCAATGCTTCTAGCTGCCCCGAGTGGTTTTCTTTCATCTGATGTTATTATTGCCCCTTCAACTTTCCTCATTGTTTCCAGGTGATGTCTTTTTAGATTCTTTAACTTTCCCCCTAGTCTTATTGAGATATAATTGATATACGGCACTGCATAAGTTTAAGGTATACAGCATAACAATCTGGGTTACATATATCACAAAGTGGTTATCACAATCATTGAGTGAACGTCTTGGATAATCATTTTTTTAGTGATTGCTCTGGAGATTATAATACAGATGCCGAGTTTGTCACAATCTGCATTTCTCCGCTTTGAGTGGGGCGTGGACAGCTTCATGCCGAAGCACCGCCTCGTCCTCCCTTTCCGTCGGCAGTTGTCTCCTGATCCCGTCTATTCTTTGAGCCACCAGGGAAGTCCCGTGACATCTACAGATATTCACAATTCCCTCAGACAGTGCTGTAATTTTTGTCCTCAACTATCGTGCATTTTAAAGAAGTGAGAAGAGGGACTGCCCTGATGGTCCAGTGAGTAAGACCCCATGCTTCCCCCAGCTCGACCCCTGGCCAGTGAGCTGAGGTGTAGCGCTGCCGTGCAGCCAAAATTTTTTTGAAAACAAAAATAAATTTTAAAAAGTAAGAAGGAAAGCACGATTTTACCCAGACTTTAATGATTCCTCTTGCACTGTTTCTGAAGTTCCAGGTTTCATTCTGGTATAATTTTCATTCTGCCCGAAACCGCCCCCTTTAGCATTTCTTCTAGAACAAGTTTGCTAGGGACAAAGTCTCTTAGTTTTCCTTTTTCTGAGAGTGTCTTTATTTGTCTTAATAGCTGAAGGGCATTTTTACTGGCTGTCCTGTTAGCACTTAAAGCCTTTCCTTCCGCTGCCTTCCTGTTCCCAGGGTCCCTGAAAGAAGCCCACCGTCTTTTCTGTGCTCTTTCCCTACAGATAACCGCTTCCCTCTGGCCGCTCTCGTGGTTTTTCCTTTTTTGTCTTCGGTTCTCGGTGGTTTGATTATGATGTTTCTGGGAAGGAATTTGTTTTGAGTTTACCTTCTTTGGAATTTACTGAGCTTCTCGAGTCTGTAAATGTATGTCTTTTAGCAGATTTTGGATATTTGGTGTCCCTGTTTCTTCAAATATGTGTTCTATACTCTCTCCCCTCCTCTGGAACTTTGGGTTGTGGTGTATTTCAATTCTTCATTCCTTTTTCTTGCCTACCAGGGTGTCATTGTACAGATATACCACATTTTCTCTATCTAATCATCTGTTGATGGACATTATGGATAATGCTGCTATGAACGTTCCTGTACGAGTTCTTGTGTGGATGTAAAGATTTTCTTTCTCCCGGTAGATGCCTAGGAGAGGAGTTGCTGGGTGACTGGGTCGCTCTAGGCTCAGTCTTTTGAGGAGCTGCCAAACTGCTTCGAAAGCTTTAAAATGGCTGCACCGGCTACATTCCCTCCAGCAGCACAGAGGGCTCCAATTTCCCCACCTCCTGTCAGCACTTATTATCATCTGACCTTTTGTTTTTAACCACCCGAGGGCGTGTAGAATGGTATCTCATTGTTTTGATTTGCATTCTCTGATGACCTGCGACACTGAGCATCTTTTTCATATGTTTATTGGCCATTTATTTATTGGCCATCCAAGCCAGGCTTCAGCAATACGCGAACCGTGAACTTCCAGATGTTCAAGCTGGTTTTAGAAAAGGCAGAAGAACCAGAGATCAAATTGCCAACATCTGCTGGATCCTGGAAAAAGCAAGAGAGTTCCAAAAAAAACACATCTATTTCTGCTTTATTGACTATGCTGAAGCCTTTGACTGTGTGGATCACAATAAAGGGGGGGAAATTCTTAAAGAGATGGGAATACCAGACCACCTGACCTGCCTCTAGAGAAACCTGTATGCAGGTCAGGAAGCAACAATTAGAAATGGACATGGAACAACAGACTGGTTCCAAATAGAAAAAGGAGGACATCAAGGCTGTATATTGTCACCCTGCTTATTTAACTTATATGCAGAGTACCTCATGAGAAACGCTGGGCTGGAAGAAGTACAAGCTGGAATCGAGATTGCTGGGAGAAACATCAATAACCTCAGATATGCAGATGACACCACCCTTATGGCAGAAAGTTAAGAGGAACTAAAAAGCCTCTTGATGAAAGTGAAAGAGGAGAGTGAAAAAGTTGGCTTAAAGCTCAACATTCAGAAAACAAAGATCATGGCATCTGGTCCCATCACTTCATGGGAAATAGATGGGGAAACAGTGGAAACAGTGTCAGACTTTATTTTTCTGGGCTCCAAAATCACTGCAGATGGTGACTGCAGCCATGAAATTAAAAGATGCTTGCTCTTTGGAAGGAAAGTTATGACCAAACTAGACAGCATATTAAAAAGTAGAGACATTATTTTGCCAACAAATGTCCATCTAGTCAAGGCTATGGTTTTTCCAGTGGTCATGTATGGATGTGAGAGGTGGACTGTAAACAAAGCTGAGCCCTGAAGAATTGATGCTTTTGAGCTGTGGTGTTGAAGACTCTTGAGAGTCCCTTGGACTGCAAGGAGATCCAACCAGTCCATTCTGAAGGAGATCGGCCCTGGGTATTCATTCGAAGGACTGATGCTGAGGCTGAAACTCCAATACTTTGGCCACCTGATGCGGAGAGCTGACTCATTTGAAAAGACCCTGATGCTGGGAAAGATTGAAGGCAGGAGGAGAAGGGGACGACAGAGGATGAGATGGCTGGATGGCATCACCGACACAATGGACATAGGTTTGGGTGAACTCTGGCAGTTGGTGATGGACAAGGAGGCCTGGCGTGCTGCGGTTCATGGGGTCGCAAAGAGTCGGACATGACTGAGCAACTGAACTGAACTGATTGGCCATTTGTATATGTCTCGAAGAAATGTCTATTCAGATCATTTGCCTATTTTTAAGCAATTATTTGGTCTTTTATTATTGAATTTTAAGAATTTCTTATGCATTCAAGATACAACGTACTTGTCAGATATCTCATTTGAAAATACTGTCTCCTGTTCTCGAGGATGTCATTGTATTTTCTTGACAGAGTCCTTTGTACTTTGTCCTTTGAAGCACAGATATTATTAACTTTAAGTTCATCTATTTTCCTTTTTGTTGCTGATGCTTTTGGTATCACATCTAAGAAGCCACTACCAAGTCTGAGACTGTGAATATTTACCACTATCTTTTTTTTCTAAGAGTTACATAATTTTGGTTCTTACATGGTTTTCAGTCCATTCTGAGTTAATCCTTGTATGTGGTATGAGGTTAAGGGTTAAGCTTTATTCTTTTGCATGTGGACATTCTGTCTTCCCAACACCCTTTGTTGAAAAGAGTTTTCCTTACGCAGAGTAGTCTCAGCACCTCTGTGAACAGTCAGTTGACGCTCTGATCCTCGACTATGCCGGCCCACTCGCCTCTCTGTCTGTCCTCGTGGCGGCGCCACGCTGTCTGAATGGCTATTAGTTCACAGGCTTCAAAACTGGGCTGAGTGGGTCCTCCTTTTCTCCTCTTTCAGGGTCTTTTGGATATTCTGAGTCCCCTGCAATTCCATGAAAATTACAGAATCAGCTTGTCAGTTTGTACAAAGAGGTCAGTTAGGATTCTGAAAGGGATTTCAGTGAACCTGAAGACCAGTTTGGAGAGTATTGTCATCTTAAAACAGTATTAAGTCTTTGAAAACATGGCCACAGGATACGTCTCCATCTCGTCAGCTCTTAATTTCTCTCAGCAGTGATTGTAGTGTTCAGCGGGCCCGTCTTACACCCTCTTGGTTAAATTTATTCTTAAAATGTTTTATGGGATTTTAAATGGAATTGTTTCCTTAGTTTCATTTTCAGATAGTTTATTAAGATTACACTTTTAAATTTCATTTCTTTGATTTGCAGTTTCATTTTTCTTCTCTGATGCTAAAAATTCTATTTCCTAATGATGTCAACATAATTGCTTGTATGCCTCATCCTGCAATACACCTACGACAATTTCAAAGCAGCAGAGCCACTGTCTGTGTGAGTGAGACGGTCAGCGAGCATGAAGTCTTCGCAGGGCGGCCCATCAGTTCACGCTAGGCTGCACTCCGCTCGGCACGTACACGGCGATGGAAACGCCGGGCACTGCGGTCGGGTGGAGTGAGCCTTTTTCTGTGTTTGGGTCACTATTTTGTCTTAAAATTTGGTGAATCGATACTTTCTTTGTTTATTAAATTTTTTATGTTGTAAAGCCTTTGCTGTTCAGCCATTTGGTCGCGTCCGACTCTGCAAGGGCTGTGGCACACCGAGCGCCTCTCTCGCCTCCTGGAGTTTGGTCAAACCCACGGCCATCGAGGCGGCGATGCCACCCACCCACCCATCCTGTCACCCCCTCCTCGCCCTCGACCTTCCCCAGCATCCAGGGCTTTTCCGAGTCGGCTCTGCAGCCAGGTTATTGTAAGGCCGTCACGAGGTCCCAGCGTGCAAGCCCCGCGGCCCAGCGCCTGCACAGCTGTCGTGCCTCCCTCCCGGCACCACCCTGCTCTCTCCACCCCGGAGGCAACTGCTTTAATTCCTGTTCTGTTCACCTTCTCCTCCTTCTTTTCTGAAAATGCAGGCGGGTGGGCACAGCTGTCCACCGTCCCCTCTCTCCTGAAGAGAGGTACCAGCCACTGTGCTCTTTGCGGACCCAAGGCTGGCGGTTTTCCCCTCCATCCTCACCGCCCCAGCCCCGCTCCTGGGGCGTCTGCTCGGCTGGGCAGGCCCGGGGGACAAGGGCGTGTGAACCTCGGGTTTGGCTTTAAAATGACCCGCATTGCCCCTGTGCCCCGTGGGAGGCCATCTGCTTAAGATGCCTTGGCCCTTGAACCGGCGGTTGACGCCACCAGACTACGCCCCAAGCACCCCCACCCGCCTTTGGGGGGGTTCCTCTGCGCTGTGCTTGGGGGGGCCGCCTCCGGGCTCCGCTGGGCGGGGCCTCCCTGCACACCTGTCACTTTGCGGTCTCGGAACACTCCACGTGACAGCTTGTTTGGTCTCGGCCATGTTTGCGGTCCATCTACGCATTCAACGGACAGGCCTGAAGCGCAGTGGTGAGCGCTGCGGGGCCTGGGCGCCTGCAGAACAGGGCAGGAGCCCCAGAGGCCGCAGGAGCGCCGGCCCCCCGGCCCCTCCCCGGGCTCGTGGCTGGGGGGAGGTGGTCTGGGACCGGTGGTCTGACAGCCCCCTGCAGGGTCTGACGCCTCCCGTCTCTCTCCTGGTCTTTGTCCCTCCTCTCCTGGTCCTCGTTCCCCAGCCTGACCACCACTTGGCGGACGCGGGCCGGGAAGCAAGGGGTCCGCGCTGTCCTGCTCCACAGCTGGACAGGCTGCCGAGGTGGGGTCCGGGCCACTGACCCCCAGGCTGCAGGGCGCCCGTCCGCTGCAGCGGGTGAGGGTCTGTAAGTCCCCGCCTGGTGTCTGAGGCTCTCCTTCCTGGGAGCTGAGTGGACTGGGTGGGCCTTGAACGAATGGGATCTGTGACAGCCACGTCGGTCCCCAGCCTCAGTTTACCAATCTGTAGAGGGGGTGATGCAGGAAAAGAAGCACTTCCTTCAGGAAGGCGTCCTGGAGGCGTGTCCAACACGCTTGGCTTGTAGGAGGCACCCGGGGCCAGCCTCTCGGCTCCGTCCGTCCGGCTGATTGCGTGTCAGAAGGCCGGGGGGCTGGTCCTGGGAGGGAGGCCTCCAGGCCCTCGTTCAGCGCCACCTCAGGACCAGGGCTGGAGCCCCAGCACCGAGGCCACTGGCCCCTCCCGGAGAGGGTGTGAGGGGCAGCGTGGGGACCGCAGGGCGGGAGGGCGGCCGGCCACGTGCCCTGGCCACGGCTCCCACATGGGGCTCAGCCGCCTGAGGGCCACGGCTTGTCTTGAAGCCGGGGGCCTGAGGGTCAGGCCGGGTGGAACTGGCGCTGCTCCTGGCCTGGGGGCAGGTGGGCCTCTAGGGGGTGCAGGTCACCCTCCCCTGGCCCCCTACCCCCGCCACCCGCCGATGAAATGGGGCTTCCCGCAGGGTTGGGCCCAGGCCGCTGTGAGAGCCGAAACGTGGGCAGCAGCCCAAGGGCCAGGGCTGGGCTCCGGGGTCCGCAGAAGGCGGTTTCAGAGTGCGGTCAGACAGTCGGTCAACAAACCTCACGGGGCCTGGGGACACGGGAGTGAGCACGCTCAGCGCTCCCTGCCCGGAGCGTCCCACCTTGAGGGCAGACATGCCCACACAAGCAGAGCGGGCTCAGGCGGGCCCGCACCAGGGGGTTTGCTGTGGACACCATGGGGAGGGCCTTCTGGACCAGGGGCCGGGTGGACCCCCACGACGACCTGCACAGCCGAGTGGGGGCCGTCGGGGCTGACAGAGAAACGGGGCAGCGGGCTCAGGCCAGGAGCACTGGCCACGAGTGGCAGGGAGGGGTCTGAGCCGGGCTCTGGGCGCTGGAGGCCCTGCCCACCCTGCCCCCCGCTGGGAGGGCCTCCTGGGACACGTCTGTGCCGGCCACGCACCTGGTCTGGCCTCCCAACCAGAAATGTTCACGGAGCCCCCTGCACCATCTCCAGGCGCCAGGCCTGGGTCAGGGTCCCTGAGCCGGGACAACTCTCCCCAGGGCCGAGGGCTCTGGGCCAGGTGGGCATCCTCCACCTGCCGGGAGCTGACGTCGAGGGGCTGCAGGCCAAACCCGATCTGCGGAGCAGAGTCCCGGCTGGGCTTGGAAGGAGCCGGGGGAGGGACAGGAGCCGGGAGGGAGGCGGGGGTGCGGCAGACCCTGGGGCCCCTCTGCCAGGCGCTGGTGCACGGCGGCCTTGGGCACCGCCGGTTTCCCTCTAACCCTAGCCTCCGGGCAGCCTGTTCTCTGTGCATGACCCCACCCCACCCCAGGGCAGAGCGGCAGCCGCCCCATCCTCAGGGGCCTCAGGAGCCTGTGGCAGGTGTGGCTGAAGGCAGGGTGGGGGTCCCATGACGCGCTCACTCCCCAGCTGATGCCCTGGGTCTTTAGCAGGTGTGGGGCATGTCCAGTCGGCAGGACATGGACATCAGGGAGATGCACGTGGTCTCTGGCAGCCACCCCTGGGCCGGGGCCGCGGGGAGGCTGAGACCCACTGCCTCCCGCCTGCCTGCGGGATTCCCCGTGGCCCAGCCGGCCCACAGCGCCAGTCAGGCCGTGTAGGTGCAGACACGTCCCTCTGGCTGCTCCTCCGGAAGCCGGGACCCACTTTGGGGAAAACCCAGGGTGGTGGAGGGGCAGCGCGGGGACCCGGGGTCAGGGGGCTGCTGTGGCTACACTGTTCTCAGGGCCCCTCCCTCCCGAGGGGACAGGAGCCCCACCCCACCCCCAGCAGGAGCCCAGAACCTAGCCCAGCGCCCCCCGGGCCTCCCAGAGCCCGCGGGCTCCAGATCCAATCTCACCAGTGTTCCCACCTCGAGGCCCAGCGGAGGTTTTGGTTTTGCAGCTACAGGAAGGACGAGAAGGGGCAGGAGAAGGGGCCAAGGCGCTCACTGTCAGGGAAGCCCCGGGAGTCGATTCTGAGCATCTGCAGCAGAGGAGGGTCGTGGTCCCGCGGAGGCTCCTGCCTGTGCGTCTGCACCGGCTCCATATCAAGGCCAAGGTCAACACCCTGAACCGTCCCCCAGCGCCAGGCCAGGCCTGAGGGCGCACAGCAGAGCCGCGCCCGCTCTGTCCTCCTCCCGGCCTGGCTGGGTGAAGCAGCTTTCTGCATCAGACCGGCTGATGGTGGGGCCCATGCGCTCCAGGTCAGGGGGGGGCCTGCAGAGGGGTTCCCGCTGCCCCCCACGGCCCCCCACTTTGTGCCCTTGGGTCTCTCCTGTCACCCCGCCCCCCCGGGCCCCGGCCCCTCCTGTCTCGGCACGCTTCCGGGCAGGCCTTCTCCCTGGGCTCCAGGCCCATCCCCCGGCTGTCCCTTGGACAAGCCCTTCCGGGACCCTGAGCCCAGAGCTCCTCTCTGAAGCACATCCAGGGAGACCCCTGGCCCGCTGGGTGGCATCACCACCGCTCCAGCCCAGCCTCTCCGCAGCCCCTCTCTGACCACGCAGTCCTCACGCTCCGGGCTCGGGGTGCTGCCTGAGGGGCCGCCCTGGGCTCCTCTGAGAACCCTCCTTACCAGGCACTTAACTGTGCACCACCCAGGAGGCCTCCCCGCGTCCGCCTGGATGCCCAGTCCCCCTCCCCGGCACAGCTGGGGGGTTGCCCCTTCTGAGAGGCCTGAGCTCCTTCTCACCTGGGATGGGATGGGCACCCCTCCGGGGGCCGGTCTGTCCCCGAGCAGGGGCCCAGCGTCGCGGTCAGCGATCGTGCAGGACACACTGCCAGCTGGCGGGTTGAGAGTCATCCGCTCGACCTCCCCCCTCCTGCCTGCCTGGGCTGCGACCCTGAGGGGCCGTGAGCCCCCAAACGCTCCCGGACCTGCGGGACGGTGGCCGGGACCTAGGCCGCCGGCAGGGGCGGGTGTGCGTCGGGGGGTCGGCGCTGCCCACCCCCGGCTTTCATGCAGACGAAGGCCAGCACCTTGCGGGCGTCCACCCCCTGGACGCAGAGCCTAGGAAGTGGCTTGGTCAGCTTCCTCGTAAACCTCCGGCTTGCGAAAGTGGGGAGCCAGGAGCAGGAGGCCCCGTAAAGGGAACTTTCACTGCTGTGGCCAGAAATAAAGCAGGGCCGGGGCGGGGGCCGCTGCTTCACAGGGCCTGCGAGCTCCGCCCTCTGCCCTAAGTGTCCGTCACACGAAGGGACGCACACAGCCCGCCGCTGCCTCCTGCAGGCTGGAGCGGGGGTCTCAAGCCTGGCCCCCAGGCCGAGGTGGGGCGGTGACCCCCAGGGAGGCGGTGGCCCGTGGTGAACAGACCCTGGCCAGGAAGGCCTCTCGGCCGTGTGTGGGCAGCAGGCGTGGATGCCAGGGTGTGAGTGTGTGTGTGAGAGTGTGTGTGTGAGAGTGTGTGTGTGTGAGAGTGTATGTGAGTGTGTGTGTATGTGTGTGTGAGAGAGAGTGTGTGTGTGTGAGTGTGTGTGTGAGTGAGTGTGTGTGTTAGTGTGAGTGTGTGTGTGTGTTAGCGTGAGTGTGTGTGAGAGTGTGAGTGTGTGTATGTGTGTGAGTGTGTGTGTTAGTTTGAATGTGTGTGTGTGTGAGTGTGTGTGTGTGAGTGTGTGTGTGAGAGTGCATGTGTGTGTGAGTGTGTGTATGTGTGTGTGAGAGTGTGTGTGTGTGTGTGTGAGAGTGTGTGTGTCCTGTCCCCCTGCCACGCGCAGTGAGCCTGCACAAGGGGCTGCCACAGGCGGGGTTGGAGGAGGGGCTGGGGGCTCCGGGACCAGCTGCCGCCCCTGAAGATGGGGGGTTGGGAAGACGGGCTCCAGGCTCCAGACCGGCCTCTCCTCTGGGATGCCCCCACTCACACGCGCACGGCTCCCTGCAGCCCCCCGCCCCTTCCCGGCAGCGTCCTGGAGGCTGGAGGTGGCTGGCTAGCAGGGGTCTGCTTCCCTCCGGCCGCGGGCTCCGCGTCTTCCCGGCCGGGTGGGCTGGCCTTGGGGGCCCTTCGGGAAGCGTCTGTGGGATGCTTCAGGGATGTCCCTTCCTGTAAACTTTCTCTCCTGGACGAATCTGAGGCCACCGGGGTCTGACTCGGGTCTCGCTGCTGTTCCCCGGGGGGCCCCTCGGGTGCGCGCGCTTGGCTTACGCGTCCTGGACCCTGTTTTCAAATTTCAGTGATGTTTTCTTTAATTTTAAAAATGTCCTGGAATCTTGGTGTCGTGTGTTGGTTCAGTTCAGCAGCGCTGGCCTGTCTTGCGGGCGTCAGCTTCTTGGGCCCGGCAGCCCGACTCTGTGACCCCAACTCCGTGACCCCAACTCTGTGACCCTGACTCCGTGACCCCAACTCTGTGGGCCCCACTCCACGGTGGGGTGCCCTCTTTTGCTGGAACCAAAGTACCCTGTTTGAATCAACAGGTCGAGTGCCCCACGTGAAGCTAGTATGCGTCACTCCAGCTTCCTCCCTGAGAACCCTCGGCTCGTCTCTCATTCCCTCTCATCGTCCTTTTTTCGTGGGCTTTTGTATTTCTGGTTTGAACTCTGGATTCGGCTCTCAAAGGCCATTTCTGCCATCTGCAAATCCATTGCTTGTTACAGAGAACTGCGGCCGAACTGCTGTCCCGTCTTTGGCGAGAGGCTCTTGGAAAGGCTCCTTGGCTTTGGTTCTCCTGTC
>SJYT01077965.1:82016-97195 GCA_006410635.1 Cephalophus harveyi
CGAGGTTACTCGCCACACTCGTGGGTCCTCTCGGCCCCTGAGGATGCCAGCTCCGTGTGGGCAGGCCCCTCCCTCTGCTCCCTGGCCACACCTGGGGGCCAGTGCAAGCCCGCTGCACTGGAGGCGCCCAGTCAGCCTGCTGGGTGACAGGCACGCAGGGGACCCGGGGCTGGCTGCTCACCTGGGCTCTGTGCAGTCTCCCCTTGAGGGGCAGGAGCCCAAACCCAAGTCAGATTTGTGATGGAAACTGCAAACCACACTGAGATGTTTTAGTCTATTTTGTTTATTAATTTCTTTAATGAAAAAAAGTTTTTTTGGCCACACTGGGGGCTTGTGGGGTCTTAGTTTCCCACCGGGCATTGAATCCAGGGCCCCGGTAGCACAAGTGCTGAGTCATAACACTGGGCCACCGGGGAGTTCCCTCTATTATATTTTACTCATTCACGTTTTATAGCCATTTTTTAAGTTAAAGGTTTACACTACCGCCCTAGCTTCAAGTGTACAGCAAGTGAGCCGGGTGTGCGTGTGCACGTGCTTCTCCGTGGCGGTGTCACGGGAGGCTGCGTTCAGTTCTCTGTCCTCTACAGCAGGGCCTCGTGCTGCGTTTTCACAGCCGAAGATGACCAGGAGCTCAGGAGATCCGCTCCAGAGTCAATAGAAGACAAGGCGTTTGACCAAAGGGCCCAGAGGACCCCAGGGTCTCCTCTCCCCGCTCCCCACGCTGACTGCGGTCTCCCCACGTGTTGGGGAGGGGACTTGCCACTGTCTTCGGCCGGGACTGGGCCTGTCGCTGGGCCGTCCAGTGAGTGGATGCTCCTGGGTTGGGGGCCCAGGGGGCAGGAGGACCCCGGCTCCCTCACACTGGTGGGCTTGGCCAGGGAGGATGGTCAGCCATGGGGGCCACGTGGTGACAGGGAGGCTGGGTGCCCGGACAGGCGGTGGGGCCTCGGCCTTAGGCTGTGGCTGGGGCAGGCCTGGACCCGTCCTCGGGGGCCCGATGGCGGGAGGACAGGAACTGTCTGGTTGAGAGAAGCGGGTGCCACTCTGCGTGTGCTCCATCTCTGCCTGCTCAGACTGCATCCTCAGACGCGCACGAGGGGACCTGGCAGGAAGTCACCTTTGCAGGAGTGTCGGCGTGGCCGTGCTCCTGGGAGGAGCCTCCACCTCCTGCCCCCCTGAAGCGGGAAGGGGCCGCCCGTCCAGCTCTCAACGCTCTCCTCTGTGGCTTCACTGTGTGGGGTGCGATGGGTTTGAGGATGTGCCCAAGAGAGAGGGTTTCTCTGGGGGTCCCCACCCCAGCTCCTGGGGGATAGCTTGGCCTGCATGGAGGAGGAAGAGCTAGGGGACCACGGTCACTGGTCCTGGGGTCCCTACGGGGGCCCCCTTCCCTGAACCCACCAGGCACTTGTAGGAAGGAGCCAGGAGCTGGGATTCCTGGGGTGACCTGGGCCCTGCGTGCATGGATGAGAGCTCCGCCCTGGTGCGCTGGACAAGGGGCTGCTGGCCTCAGTCTGCTCAGCTGCAGACGGGGCCAGGGTCCCTGCTCTGCTCAGCTGGGGCAGCGGGTGAGGGTTTGATCTGAGCGCACTCCCGACCCCTGACTCTCAGAGCCCGGGGGGGTCCCACAGTGGGGACGTGGGTGAGGTGACACCCGCTGAAGGGGCCGGGGCAGCTCCAGCAGGCCGCATGGTGGGGGGGGAGATGTCCCTGCTGCCCTCATCACAGAGATTTGAGCCCTGGCACCTAGCGGGGCTGCTCCAGGTGCAGGAGTCACGGTGCCTCCAGCTCTGCAGTGCCAGAAGGCGGCTCGCCCAGAAACGCCAGGGCCGCAGCACGGCTCCCCAGCAAGGAGGCCAGCGCTGGGCCCGGTCCGGCCCAGGCAGGTCCTGCACCCCCGGCCTCAGCGTCCTGGGGGATCACACCAACAGGGGGCATGGGCAGGAGGCCGGGATGTGGAGGCGGCGGTGACCCCTGAGCCGGGCCTGCGGTCCCGGAGCGCCCCTGCCCCCCACCCCTGATCCTGGCCATGGCCAGGGCCCCACGGGGCCCCCTCCTGCCCGGGAGGGGCTGGCCTTCATGGGCGAGCAGGCTCCCCCCCAAATTCTCCCCTTCTGCCTGCCAGGAGCCTGCCCCCACCCCGGGCACACACAACTATTTAATTTTGCTCTGGCAAGGAATAATAGAGTCCTGTGTATCTATTACAGATGTGGGGAGATTGGGCCACCGCGGCCCGCGCGGCACATTCAGAGCCCTCACAAAGCTCCCACAATCGACTCGGCCTGCCATTATCCATTCAGCGGGGGTAATAAATGAGCCGGGCGCAGCCTGCCATATACCACCCGGCCCAGATAACGGCTGAAAGGAGAAAATTAAATTTTGCTTTTGTTGAAACATTATGATTTATGTATTTGTAATATAGGCTGTGGTGGGCAATTGGGGGAGAAAAGATTGCCGCGCATCCTTCAGGGTTACTGATGGCTTTGCTGGCCACTCACAGCGCTGGGCCCGGCCCCAGCCCACTCCCCTGTGTGGGCAGGAGGAAGGAGAGACCACTGGCGCCCCAGGTGGGACCTGCTCCCCGCGGCAGGGACAGGGGCGGGAGGCCCCCCAGGGAGGCCGGGCGTGGAGTCCTCTGCACGGGAGTGGGCAAGGCGGCATCCTGCTGTCCAGACCCAGGGCCAAGCATTCCGAACCTATAAAAATAATTAACTTTTCTGGCCTGGCCCTGGAGAGACAGACACGTGAGCACGTCCTGTAATTTATAATCTTGCCGTCCTGCCCCATAATGCAGCAATCAGAACGGGGCTTATCGTGCTATAGAAGGTAATGAACTTACTAACTCCCAGCCCACAGGCTCCCGAACGAGGGTCTGGGCGGAGCAGCCCCCACCAGACAGCAGTGGCAGGCGCCTGGGTGGACAGGGCAGCCCTGTGGCCCTGGACCCATGTGTGGCCAGAGAAGACCCCCGTCCCGGGCCAGGTGGGGATGGCAGAGGGCGCCCCGAAGGCCCCAGGCGGGGAGCAGGCCAAGCCCTCTGGTCCAGAGCTGCTGGCCGCCCCTGCGGTTTCCTCTCCAGGCGCTGGATGCTGTGGCCCGCTCTCCTTGCTCATCCAGGGGCCCTGAGAGCCCTGGTAGCTCACGCCTGGGACTGGCCTCCATGTCCTGAGTGGGGACCCCTTCCAGATGGGAACTGGGGCTCAGCCAGGTTGCACGACCACAGAGGGGGACCCCTGCCCTTCACGGAGGGGTGAAGGCCTCTGCAGGCCCCCAGAGGTGCCCCTTCTCCAGCTGGGAGTGTCCAGCCTCGTCTGTGCTCAGCCCAGGGAGGCCAGCCTGGGGCCACGGGGAGGGGTTGTTTCCCATGAGGCTCTTCAGCCCCCTTCCTGCCGTCTTTGGGGGGAGCAGTGCCCCTTTCAACTGCCCTCGGCTCCCAGGACCCTGTGTGACCCAAATTGGTCTCCCCTCGCCCCACTACTCTGCATGCTTGTAGGGCCCGCCTGCAGGGTGTGAGCTGGGCCACTGAAAACCCTGGCCTTCCTCAGAAAGGGTGTCACCTTCCGGAGTCACCACCAAGGGCCGAGGAACCTGCTCCTGATGAAGCTCTCTGAGCTGCTGGATCAGACTTTGCCTGAAGCAGACGTCCTAGGCCCACTTGGCTGCTTGAGCCAGAGTTCCCCTTGCTGCCTCGTGGGTTGGGATCCCTGGCAGTGCCCCCCGATCCTCTCCGGATCCGTGGCCTCTCTGGGGCCACGCCGGCCTCCTGCTCTCCTCCCGGGACACCGGCTCCTGTTTGAGGCCCTGCCTCTGGCCCCAGGAGTGGGAACGGACTGGCCTGGCTCCCCGGGGCCTGGCCCTGCGGTGAGGGTGAGGGCTTTTGTGGCCTGAGGGGCGGGAGGGCAGATTCGGGCTGAGGATGGCCGAGCCGGAGGGACTGACACTCGAGGGTCCCCGGGGAGCCAAGGCGAGCCCCCGCGCTTCCGCCTCTGCTCTGCGTTGCCCTCTCCAGCCCTGGGCATCCAGAGCCCAGCTGCAAGCTGCCCGACTGACCAGGGAATCTCAGCCATGCCCACCCGTCCACCGCCTGCGGTCTCTGCCTCTCGGACACCCGGAGAGGCAGAGGGGAGGTGGGGCTGACTTCAGGGAGACTCCCTGTTCCCCAGGCTCGTTACTGCAGCAGCTACAGATGTGGGCGTGTGCCCGCACGGGGCCGTGAGCTGGCACGGGCTGGCCCGTCTCGTCCCCATTTGAGAGGAGGAGTCCTCCCATCTGTGCAGAGGGACGGGCTGGGAGGGGTCGTTTTAGTAACAGAGGTGTTTGTGTGTGGACTGTCCACTGGGCCCAGGAACGCTGTGACGGGTCAGTGAGCGGCCGCCTGCTCAGCACAGGAGCAGGGTGGGCACGTCCTCCGGCTCCCAGCGCTGCGGTCACCCCTCCCCAGGTCCACTTGGTTCACCGTCCAGAAGGGGCTGCAGCTGGTCCTGCTGGGGTCCGGCGTCCAGCCATGGCCGGTGTGGGGCCACGGGGCCCTCAGGCTGCGGGTGATGGGGGCAACGGGGAGGGTCTGGTGGGCCGCAGCCAGGGCGGGAGAAGGGCCGGTCCCTTGTCCAAGCTCGGCGTCCCCCTCTTTGGAGCACAGCAGTCCTGCCCTGCACGGGCCGTGCAGACGGAGCAGGGAGCAGCGGAAGTGTGGACGGACCGCCCGTGTCTGAGCCTGCACCCCGGGGCCGGAGGCGGGGCATGGATTCCCCACAGCCGGTTCCCCATAACTTTCCGAGGCAGCCCTCGGAGGTGAGCAGGTGCGGCCGCGTGAGCACCAGCAGGGCGGGGCGGGGCGGGGCGCTGGGGCCCTGGAGAGGGCTGGGAGAGCCCCGTGTGCTAGAGAAAGAGTCCGGCTGCTTCCTTCCAGCTGGGAGGGCCGGGGGTGCGCGTGTGCACATGTGTGCATGCATACACTCGCGCATGTGTGGTGTGTGTGCACAACCGTGCGCGCATCGATGGCGCTGAAGCCTGGTGGGCCCACCCTGCCTGCGGCCCCCAGAGGAGGGGTGGGTTTTCCAGGTGGGTTTTGTGTGCTTTGAGGAGGCCCTGGGCCAGGTCCTGCCCCAGGTGCTCCGGGACCGAGCTGCCTGAGGGTCTCGCAGACAGACCAGCCTGGGAAGGAAGGCCCGGGGGGTGACAAGAGGTCTGGGAGACCCCACGCCCTGTACACTCCTGCCTGCTGGTGGCAGGGCTGCCTGAGTCCTCCATGCTCCCAGCCAGGGAGGCCCCAGGACTGCTGGGAATCGGCCAGACGCCATCCAGCCAGAACTAGACGTGGACCAACAGCCTGGTTCCAAATCGGGAAAGGAGTGCGTCAAGGCTGTCTATTGACACCCTGCTTATTTAACTCATGTGCAGAGTACATCATGAGAAATGCTGGGCTGGAAGAAGCACAAGCTGGAATCAAGATTGCTGGGAGAAACATCAATCACCTCAGATATGCGGATGACACCACCCTTATGGCAGAAAGTGAAGAGGCCTCTTGATGAAAGTGCAAGTGGAGAGTGAAAAAGTTGGCTTAAAACTCAACATTCAGAAAACTAAGATCATGGCATCTGGTCCCATCACCTCATGGCAAACAGATGGGGAAACAGTGACAGACTTTATTTTGGGGGGCTCCAAAATCACTGCAGATGGTAACTGCAGCCATGAAATTAAAAGACGCTTGCTCCTTGGAAGAAAAGCTATGACCAACCTAGACAGCATATTAAAAAGCAGAGACATTACTTTGCCAACAAAGGTCCGTCTAGCCAAAGCTATGGTTTTTCCAGTGGTCGTGTATGGATGTGAGAATTGGACTATAAAGAAAGCTGAGCACCGAAGAACTGATGCTTTTGAACTGTGATGTCTGAGAAGACTCTTGAGAGTCCCTTGGACTGCAAGGAGATGCAACCAGTTAATCCTAAAGGAAATCAGTCCTGAATATTCATTGGAAGGACTGATGCTGACGCTGAAACTCCAATACTTTGGCCACCAGATGTGAAGAACTGACTCATTGGAAAAGACCCTGATGCTGGGAAAGATTGAGGGGAGAAGGAGAAAGGGATGACAGAGGATGAGATGGCTGGATGGCATCACCAACTCAATGGACATGAGTTTGAGTAAACTCCAGGAGCTGGTGATGGACAGGGAGGCCTGGTGTGCTGCAGTCCATGGGGTCACAAAGAGTCAGACACGACTGAGCGACTGACCTGACTGATCGAGCCAGCAGGCCTGGGGCCCCAGGACCCTGCCCTGTAGGGTCAGTTTACCAGCCTTACCACAGTCATCCAGACCCAGAGTGAGGGGCTTCTACCCTGGCCCAGTAGCCGGCCTCCCCGACGGCCGAGTACCACAAGCAACTCGTGCCCTTGGCCTGGACCCGAGGGGAGATGGGCCTTCTGTTCTGGGGGCCCCTCTGCAGCCCCCAGCCCTCCCCCCGCTCCAGCCTCGATGAGGTCACCCCCAGGGCTCTCAGGCCCCGCCCCCAGCCCAGGGCGCAGTCAGCAGGAGAAGGGAGGTGGGCAACCAGGGTGCTGTGCACTGTGGGCAAACCCGGGTGGGCCCCATGCCCTCAGCAGGGGCTTTCTGGCCCATCTTCCAGTCCTCGCTGCGGGTGGCCCCAGGCTCTGGGTGCTGATCAGGGAAGGGACGCTCCCTGCAGGCGGGAGGAGGCTGGGTCGGGCTCGGGAGCACCAGCCTCGCCGCGTTTTCCCTGCTAAGGCTTCCTTTCTGCTCCTGGGGTCCGACAAGGCCACCCGGGGGTCTGCAACTGTGCGGACCTAGGGGAGTAGCCGCCAGATGCCCAGGCGTGACTCGGACACGTGTGGGCCCAGGTCACCTCCACTGCTTGGGGGGCGGCAGGCAGATGGGCAGTGCCGGGCGGGGGGCCAGCCCGACCGCTGCTGGGGGTCCTGCCTCCCCGGGATCCTCCTCCAGGGCCCCCTCCTCCGGTTCACCTCCAGTGGCTGACAGAGGCTCAGCCCTTGGATTGGGGGTCCTGCCTGCTCACAAGGAGGAGAGGCCAGACTGGCTAAGACTGGGACCCTGAGCAGGACCCAGGGGAGACGGAGCCTCCAGGTTTGGGTTCCCAAGGCCGAGGCGGAGGCAGGGGGCACGTGTCAGAGCCGAGCTGGCGGCAGACAAATGTCATTTTGAAGAGCGTGAAATTTACACGGAGCCCTCACCCTCCTCCTGATCACTTGGGATGCCTCCAGCTTCAAGGTCACTGTGTGAAGAAGGACTCTCAGGAGGAGGCCAGGGCTGCCTGGGCGGCGGTCCCAGGCGCCAGGATCTCAGGGAGGCCACCCACAGGGCAGGGGGAGTCTCGGGGACCCGAGCCTGTTTCCACGCGTCCCGTGGCAGGTAGGGTGACATGGGATTCACCTGCCGGTGCAGTCTGGATGCCCAGCCTGGGGCCACCCTGCCGCTTCCAAGCCGAGCCGCTTGCCCACGGTCCCATCTGCCCCCGCCCCCAGGGCCAGCCATCAGGAGTTCCATCACCAGCTGCGTCCCGAGCGACCGTGGGTGTCGCCCTGGGGCTACTGGCCACACCAAAGCTCCCTGTGCCGAGGCCCCCGCGGAAAGGCCCAGCGAAAGTGGCGGGCTGTCTGCCCTGAGCGTGGCCGCTCTTCTGGGAGCCCGAGGCCGCCCAGCGGGACAGCTGGGTGACATCACGCTTCCTGGGGGCCAGCGGCCCTGTCAGTGTGGGCTGCTGGTGGGACCCCTGGGCCCCGGCCCCGCCCTGCTCATGCCCCACAGCGGGCACAGGACTCCTGGGCCCCACCCCGCCTGCCCACAGGGGGCACAGGACTCCTGGGCCCCACCCCTGTCTCTTATACACATCTAGATGTGTATAAGAGACAGGCCCTGGAGAAGGCACAGGAGTCTTGGGCCCTGCCCCGCCTGCCCACACTCCACAGCAGACACAGGACTCCTGGGCCCTGTCTTGCCCACAGCCCACAGTGGGCACAGGACTCCTGGGCCCCGCCCCACCTGCCCATGCCCCACAGTGGGCAGAGGAGTCTGGAGTAAAGTGGAGGATGCCAACCAACTTCATGTTATTTTGCTTTCTGTCACTTAGAGGGCGAATGGGCTTGCGGTCAAGCCTGTTCTGACGACACCGGAGGGCCAACGAGAGGGAGGGAGGAAGGGCCGCCCTGGCAGCCCCACTCCTGGCATCCGAGATGCCACTTTTGAGCTGGGAGGTGACAGGCCAGGAGATCGCCCGGTGTGGCTGAAGGATGAGGAGCAGGGGCTTGGGCCTCTGGGGGCCAGATCGCCACCCCAGCGACCGCGCTTCCTCACACGCCCTGGATTCAGCCCGGACTCCAGCCTCTTGTGGGCAGGAGCGGGCTCTTGCCCCCAGGATGGTTCCCTGGAACCGAGGGGGCATGAGGCCTCTCGGTGGATGGAGGGACAGAAAGGGGGAGGCAGGGCGGACAGACGGACGGATGCTTGCACGGATGGCCAGTGTGCAAACGTGTGTTTTCCCCGAGCGGCTGACCGCGGCTGTGCACCCACACCCAGCCATGCTGACCGCTCTGTGAATCGCAGACCACAGCCCCGGGGTCCTCTGCTCCCGCCATCCCACCCGCTTCCTCTCGTGCAATCGCAGCCGCTTGCTCCCAGGACAGTTTGCTCCGCCCGCGTCTCTCCTTAACCTGCCGGCACGCCTGCATCCTCCCCAGCCTCGGCCCCCTTCACCCACCGAGACACCGGGTGCCCCAGAGGAGGGCGCCCTCGCCCTCCCACCCCCCGCACCCCTGCTCCCACCTGGACGCAGGTGACCTGCGCTCCTGGGAAGGCTGGCCTGGACCCTCACAGGGATGTCAGTTGACTGATGGGAAAAATAGATGCGTGGAGAGGTTGACAGATGGCTGGACGGCCGGTGGATGGATGTAGGAAGATGTGGAGACGGACGGGGCTTGACGGGCAGATGGGCCCAGAAGGAAGTGGACTAATGGATGGACAGGGGCGTCTGTGCTTGACTGGACCAGCAGAGGAGGATGAACGGATGGGAGCGCAAGGACATGGTGGGCGAGGGAGCGAGGAAGACAAACGGGTGAGCGCCGGACGGGAGGAAGGGCGACCCCTGTCTGGAAGGAGCTGGGGATGTCCCTGCCCCCCCCGCGCCTGGACTTGGGCCCGAGACCGGGTCGAGGCCGCTGGCACCCTTGTCCAGCTGCTGGGCGGCCTGCCGACCTGCCTCTGGCAGCCTGGGCGGGGGGAGGCCCCTGAAAGGGTGGGCACTCCCTGGCTTCCACAGACTTCAGGCCCCGGACGCGGGGCACGTTGGAGGAGAGCGTGCGTCTGTGGGGCGTGCCGGGGGCCGGGGCCGGCCGCGCGGCCCACCCCGTCCTCCCAGCGGCAGAGGTCCCGCTGCCCTTTGTGGGGGTCAGTGCACGCCCGAGAGATCCGCTCATCCCCCCAGCCCTTGGCTTCTCCCCTTTGGCCGGCTGCCCCGCGGCCGGGGGTCCCGCGGGGCCGCGTCACCCGGGGGGTGGGTGTGCCCCGTCAAGGGTGACTGCCGGGCAGGCGGCAGTGACGTGATGTCCGCACGGCCCCAGCGCAGCGGACGGTGCCGGAGGCGCCGCTGACATTTCTGCCTCGCGGGCGGTAATTGAGGTCCCGGCCCTGGATCGCGGGCCGCCCGCCCCCACCGCCGCCGCCGCCCCACGGTCCCAGCCGCTACATCCACCCCACCTAAGGCTGAGGGGAGAATGAGGCGGCACCCCCCGGAGACGAGGCCTGCAGCCGGGGATGCTTATCCTCTCAGGGAAGCTCTAAACCCGGCCGTCCCACCGGACAGCCTCGCTCGCCAGCCCCCAGCCCCAGCAGGTGCCTGACCCTGCCGTACTGGAGGGTGAGGCTGGCTCCCGGGGCTGCCCCCACCTGCTGCCCCCGCCGCAGGGACCCCGGGCCCTCCCCGACCCTCCCCACCTGCGGCCCCCTGGCCTCCTCGGAAGGAGCGTCTCCATTCCTTTCTACTTCACTGGCCAGCCACCCTGTCCTAGGAGGTCCTGGCTCAGGCCTGGCCCCCAAGACCTCCTCTGCCCCCACAGGACCGCCTATCCCCTGACCTCTGACCCTAGGACCCATCCAGATGGCCTGTGCGCCTCCTGTGGCAGGGACCCTCTCCCCCGGCTTCTGTCTTCTTGCTGCCCGCCTCCTCCTCACGGGCTCAGTCCTGGGCCCTCAGCTCCCCTCTCTGCCCGCTTCAGCGCAAGAGTGCTTATGGTGTGTGTGCATGGGGTGAGTGCATGTGTGTGTCACGTGTGTGCACCGGTGTGCTCATGCGTGCTGTTCCCGCGCGCACCGATGCACCCGCCCAGGTGTGACTTGCGTGTGTGCCCGCCCGCGTGCCTGTGTGGGCGTGTGCTGGCGCGCCTTGCGCACGTGTGCATTCTTGTGTACACGTGTGTGTGTGCCTGTGTGAGCGTGTGCTGGCGCGCCTTGCGCACGTGTGCATTCTCATGCTCATGTGCCTGCGTGTGAGCATATGCCCATGTGCCACGTGTGTGTTCTTGTGTGCACGTGTGCATGTGCCTGCGTGTACCTGCGTGTGCCTTGTGTACGTGTGCGTTCTCGTGTACACGTGTGCGTGTACAGTGTGGCCCCCCACTCCTGCCTCTGCTCCCCCACAGCTGTCACCCTGTCAGGAGAAGGGCGGACGCAGGTTGACTCTTGCTTCTCCCTCAACTCTTTGGGAGCCCCCTCCCATCTCCCGCTGTCCGCCTCCAACCCTCCAGCTCCTCCCCATGTCTGCATGCCCCTGCCCCGAGCCCGGGTTTGGGGGACCCCACCCCAGGCCGCACAGTCCCAGCCAAGTCCCCTCACCAGCCTTCCTCCAGCGCCTCTGACACCGTCTTCCCTGGGGCGTCTAATCCCACCCCACCCTGCATTCCCGGGGGCCTCCTGTGCCCACCACTGTGAAACGGGGGGAGCCCCCTCCCACTGGGAAATGGGGGGGAGCCCCCTCCCACTGGGAAATGGGGGAGCCCCCTCCCACTGGGAAATGGGGGGAGCCCCCTCCCAGCCGGGCTTGGCGCTCAGGCCCAGTGAGCCGCATGCGGTTGCAGAGCCGTCCCTGCCCCCAGGGAGCCGCGGGGCTGGGGGCCGGCAGGCGGGCCGGGGCGCCGCGGTGCGCAGCGAAGGCTATTTAAATGCTCCATTGGAGAGGGATTAAAGTTTACGCAAGGTCACCGAGGATGTGATAATTATAATCACAGGTTTTGGCTCCACAATGACAGCCATTTGTTATTTCCGCTCGGGCGGCTCCCGCGGCCCGAGCTGGTGACAGGCACGGGCTGATTTAGTGGCCTGAGCGTGCCCCGCCCCTCCCACCGCGGTCCGGCTACCCCGCCGCGCGCACCACCGGGCTCCAGCCCCCGGGGCCGGGCTTATTATGGGATGGGCGGGGGAGTGGACAGTGGCCACCGAGAGTCGTTGGCAGAGGTGCAGGGGGTGAGGGCAGCCTGGGGCCAAGGACCTGGGTCCCCAGGGAGGAGGGCCTGTGGACGCACGAGCCTGCCCGGCCCGGGGCCTCAGTCTCTCCATCGGTGGAGTGGGGGTGCACCGTGCCCGGGGTGCCTGGCTCCAGGGTGGGGCCAGTTACAGCTTCTGTCTTTACCGGCTGCGTTACTAAGTCAACAGTGGCCCTGGGGCTGAGCGAAGGGGCTGTCCTCAGCTGATGCTTGGTGCCAGGGCTCAGCTTCTCCCCAGGGGCCAAGGACCTGGGTCCCCAGGGAGGAGGGCCTGTGGACGCACGAACCTGCCCGGCCCAGGGCCTCAGTCTCTCCATCGGTGGAGTGGGGGTGCACCGTGCCCGGGGTGCCTGGCTCCGGGGTGGGGCCAGTTACAGCTTCTGTCTTTACCGGCTGCGTTACTCAGTCGACAGTGGCCCTGGGGCTGAGCGAAGGGGCTGTCCTCAGCTGATGCTTGGTGCCAGGGCTCAGCTTCTCCCCGGGAAGAGCCCTCCACCCAAACATGTGGTGGGGCCTACCCGGCACAGCTCCCCCAGGGTTACCTTGGTCCCCGTCTCCCAACCGGGGGGCCACAGGGTCTCCAGCCAGGGGAGGCTGGAACGGCGCCTGCCTGCCCACCCAGGCCATTACCCTGGACCACTCCTGCCCAGGTCTCGCAGGTAGCACCAGGCTGGCCAGGGTGAGCTCAGGGCTGAGATCCGCCCAGAGGGGGCCCGGAGTAGTGGGGCACTTGCTGGCCAGGGATCCCTCTGCTTCCTCCTCCATCCTGGGAGGACAGAGTGCGGGAGACCTGCCTGCCTGTGGGGAGGCCCTTCTCACACCCTGGGCCCGGAGTCCTGGGGCTCCGCCAGGGCAGAAAGCGGGGAGACCCCGCACCCCACCCGTCTTCTGCCTGTTGCTGCCGTGGGATTGATGCACATTTTTTTGTTTGTTTTCGTGATCAGAGGTGAGAGCACTTTAATATATATTAAATGGTGATAAATAGGGGGTCCAGGCGGCCAGCCTGACGAGGCATTTGTCTTGGAGGGAGTGGAGATTGATAGCTCACAGGCAGTGGAAAAATCTAGCCAGAGCCTGCCTGGGGAGCCTGTGTCCCGGGAGCCTGCTCCCTGGAGGCCTCGGGGGATCCCTTCCCCCTCTCAGACCAGGCCGCCGGAGAGCCCTCTCCCGGCCCTGGTCTGAGCAGCCAGACGTCCACTCTTCATCCGAGACGGCTGCTGGGGCCCAGGGCCAGCTGAGGGCCCCTCCACCTCTGAAGTCAAGACTCCCTGCCGCTTCCCTGCCATGCCCGGAGGCCCTTCCTGCCTGTCCCACCCGCAGCAGACGGATGCCTGCCAGCCTCTGGAGAACCTGTGTCCCCCGGGGCCTGGGGCTGTTTACCTCCGGGGCCCCAGCGGCCCTGGCTGACCCCTCTGGCTCCAGGCCAGCAGCTGGGACCCGCCCTCCGCCCTCCACACTCTCCCTCCTGGTAGGAAATATGAAAATGCCGTCCCCGCCGTGATCAACATGATGAACCTCCTCTGTCGCCTCCCAAGAAAAATCCCCTTCTGGGGAGGCGATGGATGTGCCCAGGCACCCTGCGGGTGGCGCCTGCCACCCCCCTGCCACCCGTCCCAGAGAAGTTGATGGGCGCCCCCGGGAGGTGACGAGGCCCTCTTCACTCAGTTAATCAAGTGACGTTTATTTAAAGCCCCTGCAGCTCTTTCAAAGACGCCACGGCAGCGGGCAGCGTCCCCTTGGGGGGGGGGCTGGCTTCTGGGGGCGGGCAGCTCCAGGCCAGAGGCTCCTGTTCCCTCCAGAAGCAGGGGCCCTGGTGGCCCCATCCCCTGGGAAGCCTGGCTGGGATGGGCTGCTCGGCTCCTTGCAGACCCTCGGCTGTGCGGGCTGGCGTTGCCCCCAGAGCACCACTCCCCCACCGAAGGCCCCAGGAGCATGGCAGAGCAGGGGGCGGGCCCCGGGCCACTCTGGGCACTGCTGACGGGGCCTCAGGAAGTGCCCCCGCTCTGGGGCTGGGCTGAAGTTCTGGGCCCGAGCTGCCTGCTGCCGCAAGCACCCGTGCCCCGGCAGGACAGAGGGCGGCTGGCTGGGGGCTGGGGTCCTGAACGGGCAGAGGGGGCATGGCGGTCAGGACGGGCCTGTGGGTTGGGTGCTGGGGGTCCTGGTCTGGTCTTGCCTGTAGACCTGGGGCGGATCTGGCCCCACGCCCGGGTTATTGCTGGACGGACGAGCACACGCGGCAGCCTGGACCATGGCCGGAGTGCGTGTCCATGGGCGCCTGTGGTGGGGGCCACCGGGTGCCCACAGGGGCCAGCTGGGGGTCGGGAAGGCTCCCCAGAGGAGGTGACGGGTGAGATCTGCACAAACACAGCTGGCAAAGGCGGCTGGAGTCAGAGAGCGGACGGGCCCTGGGTGGGACAGTGTTCTCAGGGGGCTTAGATCGCTGAGGAGTATGAGTCGGCTGTGGGAGCACGGGACCTGTGTTTTTAAAACTGAGGAATTTCAACGTGGCAGTCATGGGGCACTGAGGGAAGCGCCAGGCCCTCAGGGCCCTGTGACCGCCTGGCAGGGCTCAGGGGCTGGGGGCTCCTGCCCGTGGTCACACGGACCCCACCAAGCAGGGAGGAGGGCTGGGAAGGCAACCTTGTGGGAGGTGAGGGCGGGCACGGGGGCGCCCTGAGGCTGAGGGGTGGCCTGGGGGCCGTGGGCTCAGCGGGCTGGGGTGCTACCCGGCCTGCAAAACGCCCCGCCTGCAAAACGCTCACTCCACCCGCTTTTCCACACGGCTGCCTTGGCCGTGTGTGCAAAGGCCCGGGGGTCAGGGCGGGCCGGGCCTCCTCCGCCTCAGCCTTTCTTGGTCCCTGCGGCGCCAGCTGAGTCTGACTGGTTGCGGTTCAGGAGCTGCTGCTTTGCGAGTATGTTAATGAGCCTTTCGGGGAGCGCCGGCCCGGCCTTGCGCCCGCTGAAGGGGCGGCCCGGCAGGCGGAGCTCCTGGTCTCACAGCTGAATTTCTCCCGCTGCTGCTGTGGCTTCTGTGCTCTGTGTTGCTTCAGAGCATTTCCTGTTCTCTGAGGGTTTTGTTGTAGGAATGGGGGCCGGAGCGGGGGTTCTGTCCGCAGCTGGTTTTGGTCTTAGGGAGGTGTGGGGGCTGCCCTGCCTTCGCCTCCCCCAACCCCCGCCAGGGCTGGCTTCTCTAACCTACACACACACACACGTACACACACACGCACACACGTACACACACACACACGTGCACACATACACACATGTGCACACATAGACACACAGAGAAACATACACGTGCACACACACCTATACACACGTACACACATACACACATCACACATGTACACAACGCATGTACACACACATTACACATATACAGACACACACAGAGACACACATGTGCACACACGTACACATGTACACATATACACACATGCGTACATACATAGACACACAAGAGACACACAGAGAAACACACACGTACACACACGTACACACGCACGCACACACACGTGCACACATACAGACACACAGAGAAACATACATGTGCGTGCACACGTATACACACGTACACACATGCATGCACACACATTACACACGTACATACATACAGACACACAGAGACACACGTGCACACACGTACACATGTACACACATACATACATGTGTACA
>SJYT01077965.1:107271-120302 GCA_006410635.1 Cephalophus harveyi
AGCCCTCCCCTCCCCTCCCAGTGCCTCCCGGCTCCCCCGGCGCGCTTCCTCTGCAGCCCAGGCTCTGAGGAATGAAGGCAGCGCCCATCGTTCCCCAGGCACTGCCCGATGGGACAGTTTGTAATAAAATTGCTTCTAAAAACATATTTGCAAGTCGCCACCACATTTTTTAAGCAGAACAATCTCTCGAGGTGGCTCTTCATCTCCGTGATTAAGTAGCCGACTTTCTTACATATATTCCGTTACGTGCGTCTTAACCAGGCCAAGGAAACACCCTCTCCCTGCAGTGTTTGATGGGTGATCTAAGGGCTATCTGATGAGTCTGCTCCCGGGAGCCCCTGACGGCTGGGCCTGCAGGATTTGGGGATGAGGAGCCAACTGCTCCCACTGGGACGGGGGCTACAGCTGGTGGAGGGGGAGGGAGCCAGGGTCCTCCAACCATGGGCAGAGGGCCACTTGGTGTCCGGTGCCCCCTGGTCCCAGATGGTGGCCACGAGCCTGGAGCGGGCCCTTCCCCGTCCACTGAGGCGCTGAGCCCAAGCAGCGGCTGGCACAGCTGTGGGGGCACCATGCAGGTGTCGGGGCTCTTCGGCCACACAGAGCCGTCTGGGCATCGGACAGAAGTGCCCCCAGAAAAGCGCACATCTTGGTGGCCCTGGGGAGAGAAGCCCAGCGGATGACTGGGGTCCTGCCCCCATCCCCTCCAAGCCCCAGCTGATCACTAGGCCCACCTCTGCTGATCGCTGAGCTGCTGATTTTCCCCTTTAGTACAAGTGGCTGTAATGAAACTTGTTTCCCGCCCCATCCACGCGATCCGCTCACAGACCCTCCCTGCCTCGCTCCTCAGGAAAGGAGCTGCTCCTCAAAAGCTAGCCCAAGCCCCAGGGCCGGAGCTGGGCATTAGAGCTGGCCGCAGAGCCCATCATCTCGTGGCCTGCTCGCACCAGGGGACCTGGACTCTTGTCGGAGGTCACCCAGGTCTCTGGGCGCAGACCGCACGCCTGCTCTCACCAGCCCGTTACGGGGCTCCCGCCAGGCAGAGCTTTATGCATGTGGAGTAGTGACCTTCCCAGGCTCACTGTCTGCACAAAGGCTTCACCTGGGCTGCAGAGCAGCCAGGCTCCTGCCTCGAGCAGGTGCCGCCACTCGTCCAGCCCTGCCTGACTGCCCCAGGCCAGCGCGCAGCGAGGCCAGCATTCTGGGCAGTGCCTGGCGCCCACATCCCCTCCAAGCCCCAGCTGATCACTAGGCCCACCTCTGCTGATCGCTGAGCTGCTGATTTTCCCCTTTAGTACAAGTGGCTGTAATGAAACTTGTTTCCCGCCCCATCCACGCGATCCGCTCACAGACCCTCCCTGCCTCGCTCCTCAGGAAAGGAGCTGCTCCTCAAAAGCTAGCCCAAGCCCCAGGGCCGGAGCTGGGCATTAGAGCTGGCCGCAGAGCCCATCATCTCGTGGCCTGCTCGCACCAGGGGACCTGGACTCTTGTCGGAGGTCACCCAGGTCTCTGGGCGCAGACCGCACGCCTGCTCTCACCAGCCCGTTACGGGGCTCCCGCCAGGCAGAGCTTTATGGATGTGGAGTAGTGACCTTCCCAGGCTCACTGTCTGCACAAAGGCTTCACCTGGGCTGCAGAGCAGCCAGGCTCCTGCCTCGAGCAGGTGCCGCCACTCGTCCAGCCCTGCCTGACTGCCCCAGGCCAGCGCGCAGCGAGGCCAGCATTCTGGGCAGTGCCTGGCGCCCCGCCCCTTCCCCTGTGGCCGGGAAGCTCTCCCCGAGAGCCCGAGGCCCAGGTTGCAGCCCCAATGTTATCAAAAAAGATGCATGGGGGGTCCGGCTGCTTGCCCCTCAAAAGCCAATAAACAGGCCAGGTTGGTGGAAAGGAAAATTGGCTTTATTTCAAATGCCAGAAACTGGGAGGGAGGGTGGCAGGCATGTGTCCAAAGGCCAGATGACAAGCAGGGGAGGAGAGCTTTTACAGACAGAGTTGAGGGTGGGGGTGCGTTACGTGCAGAAACAGCAGTCATCTCTAACATCTTCAGTTGGTCGTCAGAGGTCTGACTGGCAGCATTTTGGTTGTTGGAGGTGCAGTTAATCTTCACTTCCGAGGTGCATTTCTTTGCGTTCACTTCTCGGAACTCTGGCAGCTCGTGTCCTGGGTACAGTCTGATCATCATGAGGTTAACTTCTCCACCTGGGGTTTTGGTGTCTATAAGACAGCTCACAGGATGTGGCTCAGAATATTATCTACAGACCGAGACCCAGAGAAAGAAGTAAAAGCCCTTAACTGTGTTTAATGACTACATTATTATTATTTAGCTTCCTCTGACTGTCTCCCTTTGTTTCCACATTTCTCACTTCTCTGATCAAATTTACTCTTTACCTAAAGTCTTCCACAGGCAAAGGCAGGCAGAGGACACGGTGAGCGGCGGGAAGCAAGGGCCATAGGGTCCTGTTCCGTTTCACCGGCACGAGAGGGCAGGGGTCAGCTCTGTGTCCTCTCAGACCTGACTCCAGCTCGGGCCCGGCCTGCAGCTCGCCTGGTGTGTGCACGTCCATACAAGCATCCACATGCATCCAGCTGGGGCAGGCGTGTGTGTGCACCTGTGTGTGCCACCCTGGTGCCGTAGGCATCGGGGAGCTGCCGTGACGGCATTCAGGCAGGTAGACAGGCAGTCTGCGCGCTGAGGGTGGGTGAATGGTGGCCTGGTGGGGGCGGGGCTGGGACCGGCTAGGGATGAGAAGGTTCTAGAAATGACTGCAGTGACCGTTGCACGTCTGAAGATACTGTTGGGTGAGGTCCAGCCTTCAGGTACCTCCTCAGCTGGGTTCACCACCTAGGTCACCCCAGCAGGCTGGGGCTGGGGCTGGGGCCTGGGCCCCTTCCCCACAGAGCATGGGGTCCAGCAGGGCAAGCGGCAAGCAGCGGGGCTCAGAGGTGGAGGTAGAGACCCCGGTCTGGAGGGACCAGGTGGCAGGGTGTTCAGCCCTCGGGCCTCCCCAGGAAGCAGCCCCCCCATTCCATCCAGAGGCAGCTGGGTCTGCTGGAGCTCAGGCCGGGGGGCGCCCAGGACAGAGCTCAGCAGGAGCCGGGCTGTTGGGCTCTGGGGGGCGCCCCCTGCACTGGGACTGGGACTGGGGGGCCGCAGGCTTGGGCGTGGCTGCACGTGAGGGCGACCCCCCCACCAGCAGGAGCAGGTGTGGCTCCCCTCCCACTCTTGGCGCTGGAAGGCAGTCAGAGTCCCGGGCTCTCCCCCACCCACCATGGACACCCCCAGGCACCCACACACTCAAGCCCCAGGCCTGCCTGGAGGATGGCCCCATGCGGGACCCCCAAAGATGAAGAGGGCAGAACCCTCCCCAAACCCTGGATGGGGAAGAAGTGGGCATCCCTACACCCCAGCCTGGAGGACACCTCCCCGGATGCCCTTCTCCCTGGGGCAGAAATGGTTAGAGATATATTCATTATATTTGTCCTNCACTCAAGCCCCAGGCCTGCCTGGAGGATGGCCCCATGCAGGACCCCCAAAGATGAAGAGGGCAGAACCCTCCCCAAACCCTGGATGGGGAAGAAGTGGGCATCCCTACACCCCAGCCTGGAGGACACCTCCCCGGATGCCCTTCTCCCTGGGGCAGAAATGGTTAGAGATATATTCATTATATTTGTCCTCCTAATGGGCTGCTTACTTTATGATGTGGGGACACAAAAGTAAATTTTAAAATCAATTATACAATTACATATGTAGTAATAACAGAGTACACAGCTAATCTCCGCTGGGTCAGGACGGCAACCTTCCAATAATGCAGGTTTCATTAGGGGAAGGGCTGTTATTGCCAAGAATTACAGAAATAATGGGAGTGGGTGTATTCAGCGAGAAGTAACAAATGAGGCTGCTCGGGAGATAAGACGCAGAGTCGGCCGCTCGTCAAGAGCCTGGAGGCCGCGGACACGGTGGGTCACCCGCGCCGCCTCCGGAACAAGAATTAATTTCAGACGCTTTCCGGGCTTGGTGGCGGGGGCTCCTACAGGAGTTGGGGCCGCGCCTGGCGGGGGCTCGGGGAGCAGAGGGAGTCTCCTCAGCCCCCTTCCTCTCCGCACCCCCAGCCCTGGAGGGTCCCCGAGGCTGTGGGGCCCCCAGCCGTAACCCCGTCCTCGCCTCTCACGAGCCGTCTGCCTGGCCTGGATCCCCGGACACTGGAAGGAGGGCGTGGGCTCAGAGCCAGGCTGGAGGGCACCTCTTGGCCCCAGTTCCTGGGCCCCACACTCGCTCTCGCTTCGGGCCACAGGGAACGTTTGGGGTGGGCTGCGCGTGGGACCTGCCCTAGCATCCAAGTGGAGAACGGAGGCCAAAAGGGCTGAGAGGACAGTGGAAGGGGCAGCTCCAGGGGGACCCCGGCGCAGCCCCTCTGGCTCCTGGACACCGAGGAGGGGGCTTTTGCAAACACCCTGTTTTACCTGCAGGGGCAGAACCCAGCTGCCTGCCCAGAGAGGTGAAGCCGCAAGGTCACAGCCACCAGGGGCCACCGAGTGGGGGGCCAGGCCCGCAGCCTGCCTGCTCCCTGCTGCCAGGGTGTCTGGCGGGGGTGGCCGGTCAGGGGAGCCCCGGCCCCACGAAAGGAGGGCTCCGCTGGTAAGTTGGGGTCCTCGGAGCCGAGCAGCCATCCAGGGTCGGGACCAGTTCCAGCGGAACAGAGGGCTGAGCGATAGAACCACGCAGCAGTGTCAGCCTGTGCTCAGGGCTGGGGAGACACAGCCCTGGCTGTTCCCGGTGGTGTATGCTCCGGGCTGCTGGACAGCCCTGCACGGCCAGGGCTCCTTCCAGGAGGCCACACTGGCCTCCTCATCCTCCACCAGCCGTGCCCCAGACCCACTCTGAGACCCCGCCCACGTTTCTGCCCACAGCCCCGCCCATCACGCCACTCTGGGGCCCCGCCCACGGCCCCACTTGAGGCCCCGCCCATGGCCCGCCCCGCGGCTCCCGGCAGCTGACGCACACGGGCAACGGGCCGCCGGGTGCCTGCCTGGGACACAGGGTCAGCGGATGGTGGACGCCGCCAGCCTTAGACCGGGGTCGGAATCGGGTCCTGCGTGTGACCAGCGGGTCACTACCAACGGGGCTCTTGGGGTCTGAGTCACGTGTCTGCGGTCGGTCCTTGGTGAGGCCAGGCCAGGCCCGAGTGAGCCTGGGTCCCTCGGGGCCTCGGAGATTCCCCCAACTCCAGGGCATCACTCTGCACTCCAGGAGAGGCCTTCCAGAAGGTTCTGCCGCACACTCACGCAGCTTTAACGCAGAGCCGAGAATGGGTCTGGGGATGGCAGGGGGTCCTGGGGGCTGGACCAGGCTCCGAGTGACGCCTCGGGGGAGGCAGGTCTCGGGCTTTGCTGACCCTGCATCCGGGATTCACGGGCCTCCTGGACCCAGTGCCTGGGTCCCCTGAGGCGTGGCTGTCCTGGGTCCGTGGGATGCTGGACTAATCTGGACACTTTCATCCCCCTTTTGTGGGAGCCGAGGGGGCCCCGGGGGCCGGGGAGGCTTCCTCCAGATGGGCAGGTGCATGCGGCCGCCGAAGGCCATGACCAGGCCCGCCTGTGTCGAGCGGCAAGGCGGCCGGGGCTGAGCTGGGAGGACAGAACCGCCGGAGTGCGATTGAATCCGCTGGGATTAAGGTGCGGATCCGGGCGCATGTAAATGAGCCGCGAGACGCCAGCACGGCCTTTTCTTTCTGCGCCTGCAAATAGACTCCGATAAGGGGATCTTTGTAATTACACGGAGCTACACTGGTCAATTCTGACTTTTAAATACCTGCAGGGCCCGAGAAAGGAGAAGGCGCTGAACACATGTTCTTCTGGGCCGCGGCGGCGGGTCCCTTTGAATTCCGCCGGCTCGCGAGCCCGGCCGCCCGCGCACCCGCTCCTTTGTGAGCGCTATCGCTCCATCACGGCGCGAGATCATTTCCAAATTAAATTTTATGGTCCATTACTTACGGCTCCGACACTGGTCTAATGGAATCTTAAATGGAACTGACTTGATCTGTGTGGGGCTGGCCTCTCAGTTAAGATGTTATTTAGTTCTAATTATCAGATAATGAACTCGGGAAATTTAATTTTTAATATTTGTATGTCAAAAGTCCATTGTGCTTTGCCTGGAGACTCGAAATTAAAAGTTAACACTGGTCCAACAGCAGCCCCGCAACATGCGCCCAAGGACCTGGGCCAGACAGAACCCCTACTGTGTGCAGACAGGGATCCCAAGCACCCGGGCCACAGAAGACCCAGGCCAGACCTTGGCACCGCAGGCCTGCAGGGCATGGTGGGAGTGGACACTGGCACTGGGCAAGGCAAGCTGGGGGCTCTGGACACTGAGACGCCCCCTCGAGGTGAGCCCGCCCTCCAGAGAGGGCCCAGGGTCAGCCACAGTGGATCAGCCTCTGGACACCGAGAGCCCTCCTCCCCCTGGTGTCCGCAGGGCCCCTGGGACAGTGGGAATCGAGCGAGGCAGCAGCCCCCAGTCCCTGTTCCCAGTGGAGACGCTGAGCCCCCGCCCCCCGCAGTGTTCCTGGCCCTCGCAGTGAGGACGAGGGAAGCTGGGCATTTCGTCCTTCCCAGGATGAACTGGCAGCAGCTGCCTGCAATCAGCCACAGAGCCACCTGCAGCCCAGCCCCCACCGGCTCGCACCCTGGGGGGGCCCTCGGCAGCTCTGGGGGAGGCCTGCTCCAACCCCTGCCCACCCTCTGGGCCCTGGCCCAAGGCTGGAAGCTCCCCACTCTGGCCCGAAGTCAGCGGCCTCTAGTATCTCCGGGAAGGAGCCAGTGTCTCTGTTCTCTGATTCAACCGTTCTCAGCATCACTCAGACACATGGGAAGGTCTCCTCTGCTCTGAGCACAGTGAGGCTGAGAGGGGTTGCTCAGGGCAGCAGCAGGAAACCACCAGGAGGGCTTCCTGGAGGAGGGGACGACAACAGGGACCCAGGGGCTGGTGGCAGTAGACAGAATCACAGATCGGGGCAAAGTGGGGGGGCGCGGTGAGGGAACTGAAGGACGGACACGGGGCCAGGGTGACGGGTGAGGGGCCAGGGTGACGGGTGAGGATCCAGAGTGGGGTAGCCGGGAGGGTGAGACTGGGCAGATGGGTGTGGGAGGTGTGAGAGGAGGCCCAGGGACAGGGCAGACAGGCCAGCCTTGGGAGGCGCCCACCCAGACCAGCGGCTACAAGGTCACCTCGCGCCCGGTGAGGGCAGCGTGGGCCGGGCGGGGCCGGCTGCCCAGTGGTGGTCGCCAGCAGCCTCCCCGCTGGACGCCGTGCGGTCTCCCACCTGGTCTGCCCAGCACCTGTTCATCATCAGGTCGTCAGCCTCGGGCTGAACTGGGCCTGACTCCCTGTGTCCCAGGCAACCTCCTGGGCCCCGGCCGGGTCAGCTTCAGGGACGGTGCTGTCCACCCACGGCCCAGAGCCGGGAGGCTGGCCTCCACGTTGGCCACAGGCCTGCACACCCACGCTCCCTGCGGCCAGGAAGCTGGGGGGGGACTCTGCTCCCTCTCCCCCCGCCCCGCTGTGTTCCATGCGGCCCCTCCGGCACCGCGGCCACAGCTCTCGTCCGGGTCCACCAGCCGTCCCAGGCTCGCCTTCTGGGACCCAGGAGGTGGACATGCTCACCTTTACCTTCGTTTTCTCCAAATTCACAAAGTGAGCTTCTGAAGATGCGAGAGAAAGAGTAACTTTACCCTTCTCGTGCAAGACAGAGCCCTGCCTAGTGGGGGCACAGCCGTCTCCTGTCGGGGCACAGCCATCTCCCGGGAGGGGCACGGCCATCTCCTGTCGGGACACAGCCGTCTCGGGGGAGGGGCACGGCCGTCTCCTGTCGGGGCACGGCCGTCTCGTGGGAGGGGCACGGCTGTCTCCTGTCGGGGCACGGCCGTCTCCCAGGAGGGGCACGGCCGTCT
Organism: Cephalophus harveyi; assembly: GCA_006410635.1. NCBI lineage: Eukaryota > Metazoa > Chordata > Mammalia > Artiodactyla > Bovidae > Cephalophus > Cephalophus harveyi. Next base: position 115,213 of record SJYT01077965.1, read on the forward strand.
CCTGTCGGGGCACGGCCGTCTCGCGGGAGGGGCACGGCCGTCTCCTGTCGGGGCACGGCCGTCTCGCGGTAGGGGCACGGCCGTCTCCTGTCGGGGCGCGGCCATCTGCGCGCCCAGAGCCGCGGGGCCGCCTGGCTGGGGCACTGGGCCGGCCTTCCAGCCTCCGGGCCCTGCGGGGTGGTGGCGCTCACGGCCCTTGGTGCTGCAGCCCATCATTTCACCGACTCGTCCAGTGGCCAACCCCGAGCCAGTCCCCTCTCTGCCACACGCGTGTAAGGGAGGCCCGACCCGTCTTCCCTCCCATCCCTCTTGGCCTCGAGTGCCCAGGCCTCTGTGCCCACCTGAGGCCAGCTCCGAGGAGGCGTCCTTCGCCCAGGAGGTGGGCCCCCCTCAGCCCTGGGGGACGGGAGCCCCCGCTCTTGCAGTCCTCACGAATGACCCCTCACAGCGGGCGGCCCTGCTCGACCCTGGGTGGGTCCTGCTCCCAACGGGACCCGGACATGCAGAGCTCACGCCGCATGCCTTGTTTTCATGCTTCTTCTCTGCAGGGAAACACACGACATAAGTGTATCCTCTGAGCCACTTTCCAGTGGTACCTTGGTGCACTGAAGATGCTGTACAGCCCCGGCCGCCGTCCACCCCCAGAGCCTCCACAGCGTGAGGCTGGAGCTCCGTCCCCTCCAAACAGACGCCGCCGCCCTGCAGCCGCTGGCCCCCGCCGCTCCCCGTCTGTCTCTGTGACTGCTCTCTGACCGATCTCCTGAAGGTGGAGGCGCGGAGCCCGTCCTTCGCGGCTGAATGCGCCTCTGAGCCCCACTGTGTGGGCAGACCACACGCACCCGTCCCTGGACACATCCTGGCTCTTGTGAGTGTTGCTGCTGCAAACACGAGCGTGCAAGCCTGTCCCTGCTTTCCATTCTTAGGGGTTTATACCCGGAAATGGAACTGCTGGACGTGCGAAACTGAAAGTACTAGTCGCTCAGTTGTGTCCCACTCTTTGAGACCCCATGGACTGCAGCCCACCAGGCTCCTCTTGCCTGGAGAATCATGGGATTCTCCAGGCAAGAAGACCAGAGTGGCTTGCCATTCCCTTTTCTGGGAGATCTTCCCGACCCAGGGATTGAACCCCGGTCTCCTGCACTGTGGGCAGATTCTTTACTGTCTGAGCCATCAGGGAGCTGATGGAACCTGTGGCAATTCTCTGCATTTTGAGGAGCCTCCGCGCTCTTTGCCAGCAGCCGCACCATTTACATTCCCGCCCACAGGGCACAGGGCTCCAGTTTCCCCACACGCCACGTCAGCTTGTTTTTTTCCATTTTGTTCTTTTTGTTTGCTTTGTTTTAATAGTAGCCTAATGACCATGGCTCAGATCATGAATTTCTTATTGCAAAATTCAGACTTATATTGAAGAAAGTAGGGAAAACCACTGGACCACTCAGGTATGACTTAAAATCAAATCCCTTATGATTATACAGTGGAAGTGACAAATAGGTTCAAGGGATTAGATCTGATAGACAGAGTGCCTGAAGAACTATGGACGGAGGTTCGTGGCATTGTACAGGAGGCAGTGATCAGGACCATCCCCAAGGAAAAGAAATTCAGAAAGGCAAAATGGTTGTCTGAGGAGGCCTTTCAAATAGCTGAGAAGAGAAGAGAAGCCAAAGGCAATGGAGAAAAGGAAAGATATACCCATCTGAATGCAGAGTTCCAAAGAATAGCAAGGAGAGATAAGAAAGGCTTCTTCAGTGATCAATGCAAAGAAATAGAGGAAAACAACAGAATGGGAAAGACTAGAGATCTCTTCAAAGCCTCTTGATGAAAGTGAAAGAGGAGAGTGAAAAAGCTGACTTAAAGCTCAATATTCAGAAAATGAAGATCAAGGCATCTGGTCCCTTCACTTCATGGCAAATAGATGGGGAAACAGTGGAAACAGGGACAGACTTTCTTTTCTTGGGCTCCAAAATCACTCAAAATGACTGCGGCCATGAAATTAAAAAATATTTGCTCCTTGAAAGAAAAGCTATGACCGACCAAGACAGCATATTAAAAAGCAGAGACCTTACTTTGCTGACAAGGTCCATTTAGTCAAAGCTGTGGTTTTCCCAGTGGTCATGTATGGATAAGACACTTGGGCCATAGAGGAAGCTGAGTGCTGAAGAATTGATGCTTTTGAACTGTGGTGCTGGAGAAGACTCTTGAGAGTCCCTTGGACTGCAAGGAGATCCAACCAGTCTGTCCTAAAAGAAATCAGTCCTGAATATTCACTGGAAGGACTGATGCCGAAGCTGAAGCTCCAATACTTTGACCACCTGATGCAAAGAACTGACTCACTGGAAAAGACCCTGATGCTGGGAAAGACTGAAGGCAAGAGGGGATGACAGAGGATGAGATGGTTGGATGGCTTCACCGACTTGATGGACAAGCTCCCGGAGCTGGTGCTGGACAGGGAAGCCTGGCGTGCTGCAGTCCACGGGGTCGCAAAGTCGCACACGACTGAGCAACTGAACTGACCGGCTGTGAGGTGCTGTCTTCCCGTGTGGTTCTGATTTTTGTCTCCCTGACAATCAGCGATGCTCAGCAGTTTTTCATGTGGTTGCTGGCTGTTCATACATCTTTCCTGGAGAAATGTCTATCAAGTCCTTTGCCCATTTTTATTTTTGTTTCTTAACGTATTTGCTTTTGGTTGTGCTGGGTCGCCGTTGCTTTTGCGTGGGCTTCAGCTGTGCCTTCTCAGCGCGGTGGTCTCTCCTGCCATGGAGCGCTGGTCCTAGGCATGTGGGGCTCAGTAGCTGGGGAACACGTGTTTAGTTGCCCCGCGGCACAGGGAGCCTTCCTGGGCCCGGGGTCAGGCCCATGTGCCTTGCCCTGGCAGGCGGATTGTTTCCCGCTGCATCACCGGAGAGCTCCCATTAGTAATTGCTGTGAATTTTTAAGCGTTCTCTACATATCCTGGATATTAATCCTTTATTTGATAAGTAATTGGCAATTATTTTCTTGCATTCTGGGGATTGCCTTTTCACTCTCTTGATAACATCCTTTGGTGTATAAAAGTTTTAATTTTGATTACATCCCATTTATTTTTTTCCTTGCATGAGCTTTTGGTGTCATATCCAAAATGAGAAATCACTCAGTGAGAGTGAGAAATCACCCAGTGAGAAATCACTGCCAAATCTGAAGTCGTAAGTTTTCTCCGATGCTCCCTTCTAACAGTTTCATGGCTTTAGCCCTTACTTTAGGTCCTTGAGGGTTTTCCTCGGTGACTCAGGCGGTAAAGAATCTGCCTATAGTGCAGGAGACCCAGGTTTGATCCCTGATTCGGGGAGTTTCCCTAGGAAACGAAATGGCTACCCACTCCAGTATTCTGGCCTGGAGAATTCCATGGACAGAGGGGCCTGGCGAGCTACAGCCTATGGGGTCGCAAACAGCTGGACACGACTGAGCAACTGACGCTTCACAGTTCACTGAGGCCCTTGATCCATTTCAGGTTTTGGACTGATTAATTCATTAGCTCATTTTGGCTGCGTTGCACCTTCGCTGGTGCTCAAGGGCTTTCTCCAGCGGCGGAGCCCGGCTTCTCGCTGCGGTCGCGTCTCTCACTGCAGAGCACAGGCTCTCGGTGTGGGGGCCTCAGCAGTTACAGCTCCCGGGCTCCGCAGCACAGGCTCAAGCGTTGTGGCCCACGGGCTTCGTGGCCACTCGGCTCGTGGGACATTCCCGGGGCAGGGATTGAACCTGTGTCCCCTGCGCTGGCAGGCGGAGTCTTATCCCCTACGCCACCAGGGAAGCCCCATTTCAAGTTAACTTTTGTATTTGATGTGAGGTAAGGGTCCAGTTTACGCGTGTACATCCAGATTTCCCAGCACCATTGGTTGAAAATGTTGTAGCCACGCATTCCGGGAAACACACTCAGAAGGATGAGGCAGATAGTGAAGAGCAGTTTATGACACCGCTGGGCCCGCGGCAGCGTCTCCTGGTCCTCAAGGACCCTGATCAGCTTCTGTGAAAATCTTTTATACCCTACGTGTACCTGCTCAAACCCATCTCCCCAAATTCCTTGAAACCTGCATAAACAAAGGTAGGTCCAATCACAATAGCCCATCACCCACGCATCATGCGCTTAAGCAGTCAGACCACTGGCCATTAATCGCTAAGCCCGAGGTTACGTTCCGATAAGTACAGAAGGAATTATGACCTGTCCGGAGACAGGGCTGCTTTCTCTCAGCTGATGAGTAACCTAGATGCGAGTCTTGAGGGCCCTTTGTCCGGAGGGGTCTTTTCCTTCTGCTGGTGTTGGCAGAGCTCAGAGTCGACTGAAAAGCGGCCGAGCCCGCCGGCATTGGACAGGCCTGAGGGCGTCCAGGCCCCGCGGCCTCCTCCTTCAGAAAGGCCGTCCCTTCCTCGCCGCTGTCGAGCGGTCCTGGCGCCTGCTGGAGGCCCGCGGGTGTGGGGATCTGCCGCTGGGCCCCGTGCTCTGCTCCGCTGGTCTGTCTCTGTCTTATGCTCGTGCCACACTGCTTTGATCATTGTAGTTTTGTAATAAGTTTTGGAATCACCACCTGTGAGTCCTACAACGTTGTTTTCTTTTTCAAGATTTTGAGTACTGGCGTCCCTTGAGGTTCCATATGAGTTTCAGGATGAAATTTTCTATTCCTGCAAAAAGTCTTGTTGAAATTTTGATGGGGATTATACTATACCTATAGACGGTTTTGGATAGTATAGTCATCTTAACAATAATGAATATTCTAATCCATGAATGTGGGATATCTTCACATTTATTATGTCTTCCTTAATCTAGGTGCCCAATATGCTACTGGAGATCAGTGGAGAAATAAGTCCAGAAAGAATGAAGAGATGGAGCCAAAGCGAAAACAATACCCAGTTGTGCATGTGACTGGTGATAGAAGCAAGATCCGATGTTGTAAAGAGCAATACTGCACAGGAACCTGGAATGTCAGGTCCATGAATCAAGGCAAATTGGAAGTGGTCAAACAAGAGATGACAAGGGTGAACGTCGACATTCTAGGAATCAGCGAACTAAAATGGACTGGAATGGGTGAATTTAACTCAGATGACCATTATATCTACTACTG
>SJYT01077965.1:123670-133769 GCA_006410635.1 Cephalophus harveyi
ATGGATGTGAGTCTGAGTGAACTCCGGGAGATGGTGATGAACAGGGAGGCCTGGCATGCTGCGATTCATGGGGTCACAGAGAGTCCGACACGACTGAGCGACTGAACTGAACTGAATTTCTTGCAGTATTTTGTAGCTTTAAAGGCATAAATCTTTTACCTCCTGGATTAAGTTTATTCCCACGTGTTTTATTCCTTTTGGTGCTACTGTAAATAGAATTGTCTTAATTTCCTTTTAGGATTAATCATTGTTAGAGAATAGAAATCTCCATGATTTTTCAAACAGTTTAAAATTAAACCATAGGTTTAAAAGTGCATTAAAAAATAACCATACTTCTCAGTTGTCACAAAATTAAATCTATGTGTCCATCTCTAGGTCAAGAAATAGAATGCCGCTAGCCGCCCAGCGCCACCTCCCAGGCACTTCTGTTCTCCCCGCAGGTGGCCTGTATCTTGGTTGCCAGCTCCACCATTCATTAGCTTGTCTGGAACTCCATACAGAAGAATCACGCAGTAAGCGCATCTTCCCGCTTCGTGCAGGAAGCTCATTGGTGGTACTGCGCGTGGCAGGGGGTTGTTCATCTCTTGAGGAAAAGATCTCATTGTGTGACGATTCCGTGAACAAGTTTACATCCTGCTGTTGCTGGCCATCTGGGCGTTTCTACTTTGGGGATGTTCCAGGCAGCGCTGCTGAGAACTTTCCTGCACACGTCTTGTTGTGAACACAGGTGTGTTTCTGCTCAGGGATGCACCTGGCGGGAAGTGCTGGGGGGAAGGCATCTGTTTCGCTTTTATCAGCGTCGCCCGATCGTTTCCAGCATGCTTGTGCCAAGCGACACGGCCGCAGCGAGTAGGAGTCCGGGGCTCCGAAGTGGTGGCTGGCTCCTGGGGCGCGCGCACACGTCCCTTCCTGGCGCCACGTTAGTGACGGCACATCAGCCAAGCGGGAGCATCTACCCCATGGAAGCTGTGGACACGGGAAGTCAGGGCCCCTTCCCTGGAGGACGGGCGCGCTTGCCAGCCCTCCCTCCGCGCCCTCGCCTCCCCGGCATTGTCTGCTTCCCTCCCGTGCTGGCAGGCGCGCGTGCTCCCGTCTCGTCGCGGTTCTGATGTGGTGTGCGCGAGTGCACTCAGTTGTGTCCACCTCTCTGTGGCCCCGTGGACTGCAGCCCGCCAGGCTCCTCTGTCCACGGGATTCTCCAGACAAGGATTCAGGGCTGAGTTACCATTTCCTCCTCCAGGGGGTCTTCCTGACCCGGGCAGGGAGCCCGCGTCTCGTGTCTCCTGCGCTGCAGGTGGATTCTCTGCCCACTGCGCTACCTGGGGGCCCTGGAAGTGCTGTGCCAGCCTCCAGATGACGCCCGGCACTTTTCCCCGTGCTCACGAGTTGGCCGAGGGTCCCCACTCTCATGCGGTGTCAAGAGCGCCTGTGGGTGTGGGGCCACTCTGTCGCTGTGATGACACAAGGCCTGGATGACGAGGTGTGAAGACGCCCTCGTCACTGCCTGGTGGTGCTCTCGGTGACTAAAAGCTCTGAACTTCTGAGTGTGATTAGTACATTGCGTTGTAGATTTATGACATATTTGCTTACTCTGAGGCCACAAAGGTTCTTTCTGTATGGGGTCGGTGTTTGCTTTATTCCATGTGATACCCACCACTCACCACCTACTGAAAAATGTTATTTAAAAATATGACCAGCGAGTTCCCTGGTGGCCTAGCGGTTAGGATTTGGTGCTTTCAGTGCCATGGCCCAGGTTCAGTCCCTGGTCGGGGAGCTGAGACTCCCGCAAGCCACCCAGCATGGCCAAAAATCATCCAAAAGCAAACAGGAAAAGTGACCAGCTTTAAGTATTTTTATTATTATTGATTTCACTCTGGATGCAGCTTTGCGCCCTCTGTATATACACACAGACACACATAGATATATGTTTTGGACATGCTGACCCTCTAAATATTGACACTTCACTGTGAACTTCCTAAAAACAAGGGCATTCTCTTACGTAACCACGATGTAAGCATCAATATCAAGAAATCAACATAACAGTAAAATACTGTCATGTAACCTGCTAATCGACTGTCACCCGTCCCGTCAGGGCAGGGGGCTCGCTGCTCATTCCCTCTGCCCGCCCCTCCCCCAGCCGCCCGCGGCCCTGAGGTGGAGGAGAGAACCTGCCCGGGACAGCAGCGGGGTCTTCGCTGGTGAAATGCTCACTCAGCTCCTTGCCCCGTCTCCGCTGGGCTCGTGCTCAGCTGTGGAGTTCTCAGGGTCCTCCGTACACGCGGATGCTGGCCCCTCACCAGGCACGTGAGTCGCACCTTCTCTCGTCCCCTGGGATGTCGTTCGGGGCACAGAAGTCTCTGATTTTACCTGCTTTTTCCTTAGATGTGCTCTTGGTGCCAAGGGACCAAGGCCGACTCAGCCAGCCTTTGCCAAATCTTCCTGGGGGACGGGGGCTGCCACGGCCGAGCAGGGGCACTCAGGCTGCTGGTCAGCAGGAGCCCCGAGGAGGAAGGGCTTTTCTGTGAAAGCCACGGGTGGGAGGAGCAGGGGCGGCCCGAGCGAGTGGGGCGCAGGCTCCAAGGGTGGCCCCCTCCCCACCCCCCTCTCCAGCCACAGGTCCCATCATCCAGGCCCTGGTTTTGGTCAGTTGCTCAGTTGCTGCGTCCTGTCTGACTCTCTGCGACCCCATGAGCTGCAGCACTCCAGGCCTCCCTGCCCATCACCAGCTCCCGGAGTTCACTCAAACCCATGTCCACTGAATCGGCGGTGCCATCCAACCATCTCATCCTCTGTCGCCCCTTCTCCTGCCCTCAATCTTTCCCAGCATCAGGGTCTTTTCCAATGAGTCAGCTCTTCTCATCAAGTGGCCAAAGTATTGGACTTTCAGCTTCAACATCAGTCCTTCGAATGAATATTCAGGACCAATTCCTTTAGGATGGACTGGTTGGATCTCCTTGCAGGCCAAGGGACTCTCAAGAGTCTTCTCAGCACCCCAGTTCTAAAGCACCTGGGCCCTGCCCACCAGCAAATCCTGGAAGGACCCACCTTGTGGGAGGGAAGAAGCCTGTATCTTCCAGTTAAAATTCATGCTTTTTTTTTTTTTGACTGCAGGTACAGCTTGCGGGATCTTAGTTCCCTGGCCAGGGATCGAACACCAGCCCTTGGCAGTGAAAACTTGGAGTCTTAACCACTGGACCACCAGTGAATTTGAATTCCCTCAAATTCAAGGTCTTAATTGTAATCAATACCCAGAAAAACAGTTGGATGCCGGCCACAGTATCGTCCACCAGAATGAGAGGCACGGAGGGGCCCAGGCAGCCCCNTCTACCCCATGGAAGCTGCGGACATGGGAAGTCAGGGCCCCTTCCCTGGAGGACGGGTGCGCTTGCCAGCCCTCCCTCCGTGCCCTCGCCTCCCCGGCATTGTCTGCTTCCCTCCCGTGCTGGCAGGCGCGCGTGCTCCCGTCTCGTCGCGGTTCTGATGTGGTGTGCGCGAGTGCACTCAGTTGTGTCCACCTCTCTGTGGCCCCGTGGACTGCAGCCCGCCAGGCTCCTCTGTCCACGGGATTCTCCAGACAAGGATTCAGGGCTGAGTTACCATTTCCTCCTCCAGGGGGTCTTCCTGACCCGGGCAGGGAGCCCGCGTCTCGTGTCTCCTGCGCTGCAGGTGGATTCTCTGCCCACTGCGCTACCTGGGGGCCCTGGAAGTGCTGTGCCAGCCTCCAGATGACGCCCGGCACTTTTCCCCGTGCTCACGAGTTGGCCGAGGGTCCCCACTCTCATGCGGTGTCAAGAGCGCCTGTGGGTGTGGGGCCACTCTGTCGCTGTGATGACACAAGGCCTGGATGACGAGGTGTGAAGACGCCCTCGTCACTGCCTGGTGGTGCTCTCGGTGACTAAAAGCTCTGAACTTCTGAGTGTGATTAGTACATTGCGTTGTAGATTTATGACATATTTGCTTACTCTGAGGCCACAAAGGTTCTTTCTGTATGGGGTCGGTGTTTGCTTTATTCCATGTGATACCCACCACTCACCACCTACTGAAAAATGTTATTTAAAAATATGACCAGCGAGTTCCCTGGTGGCCTAGCGGTTAGGATTTGGTGCTTTCAGTGCCATGGCCCAGGTTCAGTCCCTGGTCGGGGAGCTGAGACTCCCGCAAGCCACCCAGCATGGCCAAAAATCATCCAAAAGCAAACAGGAAAAGTGACCAGCTTTAAGTATTTTTATTATTATTGATTTCACTCTGGATGCAGCTTTGCGCCCTCTCTATATACACACAGACACACATAGATATATGTTTTGGACATGCTGACCCTCTAAATATTGACACTTCACTGTGAACTTCCTAAAAACAAGGGCATTCTCTTACGTAACCACGATGTAAGCATCAATATCAAGAAATCAACATAACAGTAAAATACTGTCATGTAACCTGCTAATCGACTGTCACCCGTCCCGTCAGGGCAGGGGGCTCGCTGCTCATTCCCTCTGCCCGCCCCTCCCCCAGCCGCCCGCGGCCCTGAGGTGGAGGAGAGAACCTGCCCGGGACAGCAGCGGGGTCTTCGCTGGTGAAATGCTCACTCAGCTCCTTGCCCCGTCTCCGCTGGGCTCGTGCTCAGCTGTGGAGTTCTCAGGGTCCTCCGTACACGCGGATGCTGGCCCCTCACCAGGCACGTGAGTCGCACCTTCTCTCGTCCCCTGGGATGTCGTTCGGGGCACAGAAGTCTCTGATTTTACCTGCTTTTTCCTTAGATGTGCTCTTGGTGCCAAGGGACCAAGGCCGACTCAGCCAGCCTTTGCCGAATCCTCCTGGGGGACGGGGGCTGCCACGGCCGAGCAGGGGCACTCAGGCTGCGGGTCAGCAGGAGCCCCGAGGAGGAAGGGCTTTTCTGTGAAAGCCACGGGTGGGAGGAGCAGGGGCGGCCCGAGCGAGTGGGGCGCAGGCTCCAAGGGCGGCCCCCTCCCCACCCCCTTCTCCAGCCACAGGTCCCATCATCCAGGCCCTGGTTTTGGTCAGTTGCTCAGTTGCTGCGTCCTGTCTGACTCTCTGCGACCCCATGAGCTGCAGCACTCCAGGCCTCCCTGCCCATCACCAGCTCCCGGAGTTCACTCAAACCCATGTCCACTGAATCGGCGGTGCCATCCAACCATCTCATCCTCTGTCGCCCCTTCTCCTGCCCTCAATCTTTCCCAGCATCAGGGTCTTTTCCAATGAGTCAGCTCTTCTCATCAAGTGGCCAAAGTATTGGACTTTCAGCTTCAACATCAGTCCTTCGAATGAATATTCAGGACCAATTCCTTTAGGATGGAAGGGTTGGATCTCCTTGCAGGCCAAGGGACTCTCAAGAGTCTTCTCAGCACCCCAGTTCTAAAGCACCTGGGCCCTGCCCACCAGCAAATCCTGGAAGGACCCACCTTGTGGGAGGGAAGAAGCCTGTATCTTCCAGTTAAAATTCATGCTTTTTTTTTTTTTGACTGCAGGTACAGCTTGCGGGATCTTAGTTCCCTGGCCAGGGATCGAACACCAGCCCTTGGCAGTGAAAACTTGGAGTCTTAACCACTGGACCACCAGTGAATTTGAATTCCCTCAAATTCAAGGTCTTAATTGTAATCAATACCCAGAAAAACAGTTGGATGCCGGCCACAGTATCGTCCACCAGAATGAGAGGCACGGAGGGGCCCAGGCAGCCCCAGGGGCTGTCAGGCTCTGCCTGCAGGCGGCCCGGTTATGCATCGGCCGCTCTGCCAGTGAACAGACCCGCGGCCACACCCCTCCCGGGTGAGAGGACGGGGCAGCCCCCGGACACTGTAAATCACGTCCTTTCTGCCACCAGGTCCAGGCGGGGCCCCTCCGCGAGGACCAGCGTCCGCGTGCCCTAAATCCCGACACTGGTGACTGATGCCCCTGCTTCCCACACCCCGGCTCCACCATCTGCTTACAGGGAGACATAAACTTGGAATAAGCATGTCCTGCTGATTTTAACTGGGCTAATTTATAGCTCACAAGCAGAGGAGCGGGATCCGCAGCAAGTTCTCCAGCCACTGGGGAGCCTGCAGCCCGGCCCGCGTGTGCGATCGCGCCCGATAAGGTCGGCACGGACGACGGTGCGGCCGGCAGCCCCCAAAAGCACCGGGGAGAAGAGCCCCGCACAGCGCCTCCGCAGGGGGATTTATTCCCAAGTTAAACACTCCCAGCCAACAGAACCCTATTCATTTTCACAATCAGCTTTCTCCCCCGTTGTAAACAGGCTCTTTCTAAAACTTGTGCATGATTTTAATTACAGATAAGCTTCTCTTTAAAGGCCGGGCATTCACGCCTGGGCTGCCGCGCTGAATCCGATACATCTCCATGTTCCCAGTGTCCAGCTGGTGTAGCGGCCAGGGGGGCCACTGACCCGACTGGCATGCAGGCAGCCGCCGGGTTCTGGGTGTCCCTGGGCACGGGGGCACAATGAGGGAGCCACAGAGGGCTACAGAATCCAGGCCCTCCAGCACCTGAGCTCCTGCTGGGGTGTGGGGGGTGGGAGCAGCTGGGCTGCTGCTGCCCGACGGGGAGGTGGCCTCAGGCCCCACGTGCCGCCCATCTGGACACAGTGCAGGCGGCTGGCTTTCGGTCCAGCTCTGGAGCCAGCTCCCGGCCACCTCTTCCGAGAAGCCTCCCAGACCCAGCCTTCCGCAGCCCCTCCTGGGGGTCTCCACTCCCTGTCCCCCGCCCAGCACGCCCATCACCCCTCGCCCGGTGGGGGTCTCTGCTCCCCCACGGAGAGTGCTGACGGCCCCACGCGGAGCCCAGGGCGAGGCTCACAGAGGGGCACAGAGGAAGGTGTTTGGCAAAGACCTGCTTGTTCTCAGTGCTGGCAACCCGGGGCCTCTCGGAGCCTCCATCTGGAAGTGGTGGGGGGACTTGGCTGAGCCCAGGAACAGGTGGTGTGAGCTCGTGGGGTGCTCCGGTGTGTCGGCAGGGTGAGGGGGCCGTCCCGGCAACATAGAAACGCTGCTCGGTCCTCACAGGACAGAGAGGAGAGCCAGGCCGGAGCCAGGGCGTGTGCACGCCTGTGCGCACATGTGCACATGTGAGAGTGAAGAGTGCGCACGTGTGCACACGTGAGAGTGAAGCGTGCGCACGTGTGCATGGAGCCTGACCTCACCCCAGACTGCCCACAAGCCTGGTCAGCTTTGCTGTGGGTTATGAGCAACTTGGGTTTGAAGGAAAGCAGTTTTATTGACAGAAAAAGATGACAACCAAAGCTGGGCTGCAGACTCAGAGCTCAGCATCAGCCCGAGGGGTCCTGACGCCAGAGGCACGCCCCCCGTGAGGGCCTGCGGAGCGCCGTGGCCACGATTTCTCAGCCGTAAATGACACAGGGAAGCCCTCACCCTGTGTTACTGCGGCTTCGCCCGTAATAACTTTAAATCCCATTATGATCACCTCACTTTACAACATGCTCTGGCCCCGGGATCAATATATCAAGAGAGCCGATTGCCAGTTACGATCTGGCCAAGATGGCTGGAGCCCGCCTGGGCGGCCACAGGCGGAGGCCACAGGGGCCCGGCCCGGCCTGCCTGCGCCGGGGCAGAACCGGGGGTGGGGGGGAATGTCCACAGGAGACACACAGGGCCCTCTGACGCCTCCCACGGGGGTCGACACAGAACATGGCCCTGGCCTGCCTGTTCCTCCCACTTCCCAAGCTCGTGGGTCCCTTGGGAGGAGAAGGCCGGCGCTGGGCCCCCGTCCCCAGGGCGAAGCACCTACATGTGGCCGGACCCTCCCTCAAGGGCCCCCGGCTGCAGGCGCTGTGGGGCGGAGGCCCCTGCAGGCCTGGCTCAGAGTCTCCGGGGGCTCATAGCCTGGCAAGGCGGCCAAATTGAGGCAACCGTGAGACAATTCAAACCAGTCCATCCTGAAGGAAATCAGCCCTGAATGTTCACTGGCAGGATGCTGAATATCTGGCCGCCTGATGTGAAGAGCAGACTCCTTGGAAAAGACCTTGATGCTGGGAAAGATTGAAGGCGGGAGGAGGAGGGGACGACAGAGGATGAGATGGTTGGATGGCATCACCGACTCGACGGACACGAGTTTGAGTAAGCTCAGGGAGACAGCGAAGGACGGGGAGGCCTCGTGTGCTGCAGTCCATTGGGTTGCAAAGAGTCAGACATGACTTAGCAAATGAACGATAAGAGACGATTTCAGCCTTCGCTAGAAAAACTACAGAATTGACAGCCCTCTCCCATTGGCCTGGTGGGTGGACACAGACGTGAGGACCAGGCCCCTTGCTTACAAGCTCGATACCCTCTTGCTGCACAATGGAACCGCAACCAAGAAACAAGACCTAACAGGGCGTGAGAGACGTGGAGGAACCTTCAGTGCATATGACAGAGGAAGAAGCCAGTCCTGAAGGCCTGCACGCTGCGATCCGCGCCTGTGACATCTGGAAACACCCGTGGAGACGGCGCAAGGAGCAGCGATGGCCAGGGGCGGAGGGCGAGAGGGACGGGCTCCCCGAGGGGTCCTAGGGCCGTGAGCCTGCTCTGAGTGATGCTGTCCCGGAGGACACTCATCACTGTGTGTCTGTCCAGGCCCCCAGAAGGCACAGCACCAGTCCTGAGCCTCGTGGAAGCCGTGGTGGAGGCTGTGGTGGAAGCCGTGGGCTATGGGAGGTGATGATCAAGACCAAAGCTCCCTCTGGGGGTGTGTTGATGGTGGGGAGGCTTGGGGGGCCGTCAGGGGGAGGTGGGGTGAGTGGGAATTTCTGTACATCTGCTTGATGCTCTGCGAACCCAGAACTGTTCTAAAAATCATTGATTTAAAAATGCAGGCAAACAAATTCTATGAGAGAGCAATTTTCTCCCATTTCTGAGGCCTGCCCTCATCAGTGGGCGGAGACAGGAACCGGGGTCCCTCAGGCACAGGTGACACCCCGAGAGCCCAGTCCCTGGGAGACCCGCCCCCCGCACCCCACAGGCGGGGTCTCCAAGCAGCATCAGTCCAGCAGAGCTGGCCCGGCAGTGCTGTGATCTGGAGCAGGGGACCCGGCCGGGCCCGGTGGGGAGGGGGTGAACAGCCAAGGGCCCAAAGGCAGAAAGAGGGGGCCCTCTCACCCTGGACAGCCAGGACCTCAGACGCCTGCAGCCGCCGCCGCCGCCGCTGTGTACGGGCGGCGGGCGAGGGCCACTGTGAAAGGCACAGGCGTGCACACACGCACACACCCGGGCTCGCGCTCGCTGCCTGCACGTGCACAGGCCCCGTAGACACGGCCCCACGCGGGCCCACACCTGCCTGGCATGCAAAACCAGCCCAGCTCAGGCGCGCGCAGGCGAGCCATGGGTGCCTGTGTGCCCAGGAGCTGCGGCCATGCCAGGGGGCACCGCACCCCTCCCTCCTGCCCTGCCAGTCCCCGGGCTGGGGCTCGGCCTCCGGGACAGCCCCAGGGGCACGTCACGTCCCAGCGGGCAGCCCCAGGGCCGCCCCGTGTGGCTGCGGTCAGGGCCACGAGGGCCTGCCCCAGACTCTCAGATTTGGGGCCAGCCTCCTGTCCCAGTCTCTGATGTCTGCTCCCTGGCTCCCTGGGGCTCACCTGGGGTCTGAAGTCTTGGTGAGGCCCAGCCCGGCCTGGCCTGGGAAGGACTGTCCTTTTTGGGCCAAGAGGTGTGGTGAGCGGCCTGTCACTCCAGGCTGGTGGGCGTCCGCCCCAGCCGCGCTTCCTCAACACACAGGGGCAGCCCCGGGCCGTGGGAGGCAGAATCTGACCCAACTCGGGAAGCCTGAGGGGTTCAGTCCACCCTCTGCTCCCGGGGAGCCCCTTGTGTCCTGGGACTGCTGCGGGGAGGGGCGGCATCCATCCCCGTGGAGGCAGTGGAAGGGGAAGCGATGGGCCGGCATTGAGATACTGGGATACGAGGGCCCAAGGGCCAGGGGCCCGGGGTGCAGGCAGGGTGTCGGGAGCAGAGGGGAGGGGCCTGGGCCACGGAGGGGCACCCTGCTGGGTGCTGTTGTGGGGGGCCCATCACTACCATTGGAAGCCAGGAGCACGGTCAGAGAGCTGCCACCCCTCCAGACCCACCTCCCACCAGACCCTTGCTGCAACTCAAGCTGGTTG
>SJYT01077976.1:11303-100918 GCA_006410635.1 Cephalophus harveyi
TAGTCAAGGCTATGGTTTTTCCAGTAGTCACATATGGATGTGAGAGTTGGACTATAAAGAAAGCTGTGCACTGAAGCATTGATGCTTTTGAACTGTGGTGTTGGAGAAGACTCTTGAGAATCCCTTGGACTGCAAGGAGATTCAACCAGTCCATCCTACAGGAGAAGAGTCCTGAGTGTTCATTGGAAGAATTGATGTTGAAGCTGAAACGCCAATACTTTGGCCACCTGATGAGAAGAGTTGACTCATTTGAAAAGACCCTGGTGCTCGGAAAGATTGAGGCCAGAAGGAAAAGGGGATGACCGAGGATGAGATGGTTGGATGGCATCACCAACTCAATGGACATGAGTTTGGGTAGGCTCCAGGAGTTGGTGATAGACAGGGAGGCCAGGCGTGCTGCAGCTCATGGGGTCGCAAAGAGTTGGATACGACTGCGCGACTGAACTGAACTGAACTGAAAGTTTTAGAGAACATGGTTATTTATATTCATTCGCATATTGTCTACGACTACTTTTATGCTATTAAGGCAAAGTTGACTAGTTTAACAGAGACTGTGTGACCTATGAAAATCCTAAATTATTTGTTATCTTTGCCAATTTCTAAACTACAGCATTCTGAATATCCTTACTTTCATTTGAACTCAGGATTTTAATTAGAATAGCAAGATGTTCATTTCAGTGTAAACAAGACTTTCTTATCTCTAAATATGTCCAAACCATAGAACTGATTTTCTTTTACATTTCTTGAATTTTTTCCTTGAACTTTCCTCAGAAGACAGAAAAGGTATTCACTTTATTTGGAAATATTTTCATATAAAGAATAAGTATGATGTGGAAAGGGTAGACTTTTCCATAATGTTGCTGTATTAATTAAATATCCAGTTAGAAACCAAATAAATCTTGGCCCCCACCTCTGTTACAACATACAAAAATCACTTCTAGGTTGATTAGAGTTCTAAATGTGAGATGATGAAAACAAAAAATAATGTTTTCTCTATTTGGAATATGTTTAGATTTCTTAAACGTGACGTAAAGAGTACTATGGCTGGATGGCATCACTGACTCGATGAACGTGAGCCTGAGTGAACTCTGGGAGTTGGTGATGAACAGGGAGGCCTGGCGTGCTGCGATTCATGGGGGTCGCAAAGAGTCACACACGACTGAGCAACTGAACTGAACTGAACTGATGAAGGAAAAAATGATAATTTACTGGACTATATTGAAGCTAAAAACTTCTGACCAAAATCCAAACAGTGGTAATACCGAGTGCTGGTGAGGATATGGAGAATAGGAACTTTCATTCATTGTTGATGGAAATGCAAAGTGGTACAGTCACTCTAGAAGACAATTTAGTGGTTACTTATAAAGCTAAATATAGGGCTTCCCTGGTGGCTCAACCGTAAAGCGTCTGCCCGCAATGCAGGAGATACGGGTTCGATTCCTGTGTCGGGAAGATCCCCTGGAGAAGGAAATGGCAGTTCACTCCAGCACTCTTGCCTGGAAAATCCCATGGACGGGGGAGCCTGATAGGCTACAGTCCGTGGAGTGGCAAAGAGTCGGACAGGACTGAGCGACTTCACTTTCACTTTCTATAAACCCAAATATACTTTTAGCATACAGTGCAACAGTCATGCTTCTTGGTATTTATAGAGAAGGAAATGGCAGTTCACTCCAGCACTCTTGCCTGGAAAATCCCATGGACGGGGGAGCCTGATAGGCTACAGTCCGTGGAGTGGCAAAGAGTCGGACAGGACTGAGCGACTTCACTTTCACTTTCTATAAACCCAAATATACTTTTAGCATACAGTGCAACAGTCATGCTTCTTGGTATTTATACAAAGAAGTTTTAGCTCTACACAAAACCTGCACATGAATATTTATGACAGCTATATTCACAATTGCCAACACTTGGAAGCAGCCAAAATGTCCTTCAGTAGGTGAATGAATAAATAAATATCTAAATGAGGAAATATTTTTCAGTGCTAAAAGAAATGAGATATAAAGCCATGAAAACAAATGGAGGAAACTTAAACACATATTATTAAGTGAAAGAAGCCAATCTGAAACAGTTACATACTGTATGATTCCATCTGTATAACATTTTGAAAGGACAAAACCGTGGAGTCAATGAAGAGCTCAGTGATTGCTGCAGGTTAAATATGTAGAACATAGAGAAGCTCTGGGGCAGTGAAAATACTCTGTACACATTTATTCAAATCCATAAAATGTACACCGAGTGAATCCCAAGATAGAACTGTAGACTTTGGTAATAATATGTCAGTATAGATTCATCTGTTGTAACAAAAGTACCACCCTGGTGGGAGGTATTGATAATGAGGAAAGCTATTCATGTGTAGGAGCAGGATGTATATGGGAAATCTTTGTACCTTTTCTTCAGTTTTGCTATAATCCTTAAATGCTCTAAAAAAATTTGTCTTAACAAAAATAAAGTAAAACTTATTTTCATCAAAAGACAATCATTAAGCAAGTGAAAAAGAAAGCCACAGAGTAGGGAGAAGATATTTGTAATACATATATTGACATAGGACTCATAGCTGAATAGATACACAATAAATTATATATGTATGTATAATTTACATATACGATTATACATAGATTATAAAAATTAGCAAAACCAGTTAAAGTGGGCACTTTACTAAGGAGCAGTACCCAACTAGCCAAAACAAAATGGTTTTCAATTTCATTTGTCATCAGGGAAATGCAAATCAAACCCACAATATGACATGCAGGCACATCTTCAGTAGCTTGAAAATGCCAACTGTTGACAAGGATGTAAAGGAATTGAAATTCTAATACATCACTGATAACAGTATAAATTGTTACAACCATTTTGGAAAATAATTTATCATTAACTACTAAAGCTAAAAATACACACAACCTATTCTACTTTGGTGTGTGAAGAAGTAAAAGTTGCTCAGTCATGTCTGACTCTTTGTAACCCCATGGACTATACAGTCCATGGAATTCTCCAGGCCAGAATACTGAAGTGGGTGGCCTTTCCCTTCTCCAGGAGATCTTCCCAACCCAAGGACTGAATCCAGGTCTCACACATTGCAGGCAGATTCTTTACCAGTTGAGCCACAAGGGAAGCCCAAGAAGTGGACTTCCCACTGGAGTTGGTAGCCTATCCCTTCTCCAGTGAATCTTCCCAACCCAGGAATCAAACTAGGGTCTCCTGCATTTCAGGTGG
This sequence comes from Cephalophus harveyi, assembly GCA_006410635.1. Lineage (NCBI taxonomy): Eukaryota > Metazoa > Chordata > Mammalia > Artiodactyla > Bovidae > Cephalophus > Cephalophus harveyi. The sequence goes on from SJYT01077976.1 coordinate 14,514, forward strand.
ATTCTTTACCAACTGAGCTATCAGGGATACCAAACAGGAAGGCATAAATATTCTCATCAAAGTTATGTATAAAAATATTCATAGCATGGCTGTTTGTAACAGGTAAAAACTAGAAATTACCAAAATGTTTATACACAGTAGAAGACATATGCACACAACGGATTACTCTTCAGCAACAAGAATAATGTACATGAATCTCATTTTAAAATGTTGAGTGAAAGACACAAAAGAGTACATATAGTTTATTTTTATATACTGCTCAAAAATTAGCAACATTAATCTTAGAAGTCAAGAATAATACTTTGGAGAGTGTTCTGTGACTCGATATAGTTAGGACATTGTAGGAGTAGTTGAAATAGTGTCAAGTCACATACTTCCTGTTTTTACATAATCTCTAATTTCAGTGATGCATTCTAGTGATAGTTCTCAGTTTGGGCACTGGTTTCATGAGTATGCTTACTTTGTGAAAATTCATTAAGCTGCACATATACAGCTTGTGAATTTTTAAGTATATGTATTAAACTTCAAAAAAAGTTTACCTAAGATAGAAAATTAAATAGATGCATATACATTCTTCTAACTCTAAAATCAGCGAAGGCCGTAAACCATGCATAATTTGAATGGAGTCAGAAGAGAATGCAGGCCCCTTCTCTAGGTCAGCTAAGGGAGTGTTTGTTAGACTTTCCTCCCTTCAATCATGGCAAACATCTGTCTTTGTTCTATTTTATAATTTCCCCTAAAATTGTTTAATGAATCTGTAGTAATAAGAGAAGGGGCATGAAAAAGGGAAGAAAAGGAAGAGTTTTAATAAATTTTGGCGAGTTAAGTTTTTTGCCTTAACTCCCTGGATTCTTTTTTTATCTACTTTTCTCTCCTTAACACCCTTAATCCCACACTCCAGCACCCTTGGCAATTATTGCTCAAGCTATTCTTGGTCATTTGTTTTTCCTGCTTTGATTCTAAGTACAATGTAAGAGTACAGCTCTTCTTCAACTTGTGATGGGGTTACATCTAGATAATATCCAGATATTGAAAATAAAATTATTGGTTAGGTTCACTATACCTAACCTATTGAAAATAATAGTTTAGCCTAGCCTGCTTTAAATGTGCTCAGAGTTGAGCAAAATCATCAAACACAAAACTCACTTTATAATAAAGTGTTGAATATTTTGTGTAATTTATTGAATTCTGTACTGAGAGTGAAAAACAGAATGGTTGTATGGGTACAGAGTGGTTTTAAATGAGTGGATTGTACACCCTCACCATAGCACAGATGATTGGGAGCCACAGCTTGCATCCACTGCCCAGCATTACAAAAGCCATGTCTTACTGCATCTCACTAGCCAGAGGAAAGCTCAAAATTCAAAATCTGAAGTATGTTCCTACTGAATGTATATTGCTTTTGCACCATAGTAGTCAAAAACTCATTTAATTCAGACCATAGTAAATCAGGGACCATCTGTATACACAAAATGTTTAATGATGGCCAATAGGGGTAAAGTAGGTAATAAACTAAGCAGAACTGTCATTTCATAACCTTTTCCTGAAATGATCTTGAGCAGAATTTGTTGAGGGCTTATCAAACTCTTTCCAAAAGCCTCCATGTAGATCACTGAATAATTTATAAGCTATCTATAGGCCTAGAACCCAAAGGAATCAAGTTTGAATTGAACTTCCTTTAAGCCTCAGTTGGGGTTTTTAAAAATGTTCCTCTCCTAAATTTTAGATCTAGAGATGAAAATAATGTTTCTTTCCAACGAGATGATCTGTTTTAAATCACATAGTACTCTACAAATTTACTACATTTACTGTTTGTTTGTTGTGGAACCAGGTAGCCACAAAACCATTTTTTAAAATACAGTGGATGTTTCAAAATAAGCAGAGAACGTGATTTCACTTATTACTGTTCTATAATTAATTTCATTTACAAACAAAAAAGAGTTAATCATGATAACTTAGATTTTAACATTTTTCTCTGTGTCACCATGATTAGAACCTTGTAAGATAAACAAATTATTGTGGACAAACAGAAATGTTTATATTTGGATTTTATGATAAAATTGAGAATATAGTTTTAAATTATTGTTACAGGTATACATAGTAAGACATTTTAATAAATTCAGTAATATCTTAATATTTCAACCAATACTGTGCATTGATTCCTTTCATTTTTCTACACATTTTTTTTGTGATGTGATGGTTGAAATATTCATTCCCTTGGATAAAATCAAAGAATTTTAGTCTGTCTACAGCCATACTATCCTGAATGCTTCCAATCTTGTCTGATTTTGGAAGTATTTAATCTAAGGAAAGCATCTTTTAGAGTCTCAGGATAGTTTCTGACATTCATTTTAGTAAATTTAAAATTTAAATTTCTATCATGTTTCCCTTCATTAAATGTCCCAAGGTATGTTTGATGTAGAACTAGATTCTCACTAAGTGAAATATTCATTCCACTCATGCATGCGTTTAAAAGGGAAAGAATAAATCATGTGAAACATTCAGTAGCTAAAAATAAACTATAAAATTTATCCAAATGCTTAATAATGCATTAAGTTAAACAGGAGTTAGAAGGCATGTTACTGCCTGTCAAAACAAAAATTAATCCTCTGGTTTACTTATTCTTTAGCCACGGTTGAAATTCCAATTCTTTTTTATTTTTCAGTCTTTAAGAGAAGTTTGCTGCTGCTGCTAAGTCGCTCCAGTCGTGTCCAACTCTGTGCGACCCCATAGACGGCAGCCCACCAGGCTCCCCCGTCCCTGGGATTCTCCAGGCAAGGATACTGGAGTGGGTTGCCATTTCCTTCTCCAGTGCACGAAGGAGAAAAGTGAAAGTGAAGTCACTCAGTCGTGTCCGACTCTTAGTGACCCCATGGACTGCAGCCTACCAGGCTCCTCCGTCCATGGATTTTCCAGGCAAGAGTACTGGAGTGGAGTGCCATTGCCTTCTCCTAAGAGAAGTTTAGTAAAAGCCAAATAGGTAATCACAGTCGGAGATATTCTCATTTCATCTTTCAGGGACACTAATTTTTTATTCTTTTCTACTTGAGTTATCACAATGTAAACTGGAGAGTGAAAAGTAAACACAAGCAGGGGAAAAGAAAACTAATTAAGGACAAAAGAGCAAGGGAGAGAACCCAGACACAATTTTTTTTTAAATAAGAAAAAGAAAGCCAAAAGAAGACTCCAAGATTATATTGCTTTAATAGGATCTGGGAGTACTCACAGAATGGCAGGCTAGGAAAAGAAAAAAAAAAAAAAAAGTGTTCTTACCTGTTAGAAGCAGGCAGATTCTGGGAGCTGTCCAATGTACTAACTTAAGCATCCCAGTCACTACTTACCTCAATAGGAACTGATGTCTTCGTATTTCTCCCTTGAACCAAGGCGTCTCTGCACTCATCTTTTTAAGCTTTCTTTTAATACATCTTCAAAATGATTTTCTTAGGTGTTGTTTTGCCCCACCCTGTCTCTTAAAAATCTTTACATTGAATAATTAAATACAGCTATCGGCAAAAAAGAAAACTGAACTCTTCTATGTAAAAAAAAAAACAAAAAACAAAAACCAAAAAACATATATACATGAGATATATTTGAAATCAGTAAAATTTTATTTTTGTTATACCAAACTTATAATCTTTTTTCACCTCAAAAAAAAAAAATCCTCTTACAATGCAGTATAGTTTCTAGGCTTAAATCTTGTAGGGTGGTAATGAGGAAATGTAACCAGACAGAAGTGTAAAGATTATTCTTTGTTCAAGAATACCAATCAGCAATTTAAAGTTTGAAAGAATTCTCCGCAGAGGGTGAGCTGATGGACCAATTAGTTTATCAAAAGGTGAATCGCAATTTTGAAAGGAGACTGCAATTGTTTTGTTTGGGGGGAGGGTTTGCTTTCCTCCCACACGGGGATTATACAGTAAAGCACGCTGGGAGAAACACTCTGAGCTTCTCTTTTTTGTGTTATTGCCATCATCACTTTTCGCCCTCTAAGTAAAATCCTTTACGTGGGTGAGGGATAAAGGTTAGGAAAGGAAAGTCAAGTATCTCAATTGTTAGATTGATTATAGCGAAACAGATTTTAGAAGCCAGGGTTCGTAAAGCTGCAGGAGAGCTGTTTACCTTGCAGTGGAAAGAGAAAGAGGATTCCAAGAGCGACTCTGGGGAATGCCCCCTCGCCCCTCCTACGATGCTTACTTAAGCTAATGGAAGATCTTGCCTTTCAGTAGCCGCTGCACTGGGATACCAGACAAACAGCTCCCCTCGACCCCGGGCAGACAGGGCCCCTCTTCTGGACATCATTAAAAGCACATGCACTTGTTTCACACCCATTGGCAGCAGAGGGTGGCAAGATTCGGAACTCCCATCCTGAAGCCAGGGAGAAGCCAGAGCGGTGGAAAACATCCTTGCTTTGAAAACCCAAAGCTAAATTAAAGAACTACATGAGACAAGCAGCTTGGAGAATATTAGTTGGCTGCGGGAGTGTGGAAACACACAAAAAGCACAGCAGGTAAGAGCTGGAGGTTGTTGCCAAGAAGGAACTGTCCCAGGTGGCAGGGCGGAAAGGATCGCAGAATTGGAGGCCTCTCCCGGCGTTCTCAAGCTCGTCTTCTTCCATCGGTTTCGAGAGGAGGGACGTTGTCAGAGCCTTCCCCATCGGTGCAGCTAATCCTGTTATCAGCTTGGTTATACATATTAATGTGCCTGACCCTTCGGTGATGGTGACCCATCAGATTCAGGGCTGTTAGGAAGGCCGTCACCAGGCTTGCCCCTCCCTTCGAGAAACCTATGAGACGCAGGGCCAAGCAGACGCGATGGCAGCCTTTCCCGAGAGCTGCGTGGACGCCACCGTCCTGGACTTCGTCGCAGACCTATCCCTAGCCTCCCCGGGGCACCCTCTCCTCTGCGACTTGACACCTAGGGTCCCCTATGGGAACCACCAGGACCTTGTGCTCCGAGATGGAAGACCCAGGACTCTGGCGCGTTTTGAGGAAGAGGATCCAGAAGAAGAGGAGGGGGAAGGAGAAGAGGGGGAAAACGAGGAGGAAGAGGAGCACGGGAGAGGCGCCTCCCTGCTGGGCCGGCCCAAGAGGAAAAGAGTGATCACCTACGCCCAGCGCCAAGCAGCCAACATCCGCGAGAGGAAGCGGATGTTCAACCTCAACGAGGCCTTCGATCAGCTGCGGAGGAAGGTGCCCACTTTTGCTTACGAGAAGAGGCTCTCCCGGATCGAGACTCTACGCCTGGCCATTGTCTACATCTCCTTCATGACTGAGCTCTTGGAGAGCCTGGAGAAGGAAACCGACTGAGCGTCTGCCCGCTCTGTGCCTGGACGCGCACGGCTTTGGGGTGTTTGAAGACCCAGCAGTGGGTGCGACTGAAAGGCCAGGAGGGGCCCTCCCAGACAGAACGCCTGGCCTTCGCAGGAGCTTGGTTCTGGATTATAAAATGTCCACAGTCCTCGAGAGGCGTGGAAGCCGTAGAGTTAATACATATGCGGTCGCTGTCGATGGAGGATGGGGCAGGAGCGGGAGGGGCGAGTGAGGACGAGTTAAAACCGAGCTGCGGCAGTCGAGGCCCACGTCCCGAAGCAGCGTCTGTCGGGCGGGTGGAAAGCTAACCCTCCCCGCAGACTGGAGACTCCGGGAGCGTCTGTGCAGTCCTATCTTTTCACTTTTCTTTCTTTCTTTTTTAATATAAGGAGATATTCCTACTTTTTTTTTTTTTTTTTTTTTTTTGCCTCTAGAATCGGCGCTGAGGCATCCCTGGCAGGCGCTCCGCTCCGGCCCGTGCTCCTGGGGCTGGGGGAAGGGAGAGGGGCGGAGAGCGTGGTCCTAGTCCGGGGAGGAGTGAGGGTTACTGGGTCTTCAGAGAGGCCCAGGGCGCTCCGGCTCTCCCGTGCGGTCCTCTTAGTCTTGTCGAGAGGCAGGATGAAGGAGAGAGAAAGCAGGAGGCATTATTCTCCTCCCCTCGCCTCCTCTCCCTCCCCTTACCTTCCCCTCTGCTTAGCCTCTAAACAGCAACCCTGGTGTGGCCCCTCCCAGAGTCGGATGCTTGAACCGGGCGGGAACTGGGGACAGCTCCAGCTTACGCGCTGGGGGTGCAGCTGGGCTTACAAGGCGTCTGGAGCCCCCGGAGCTTTTACCAGCTGCAGTTGTTTCCCCTGGTCACCTACGGGGGAAAATGGCCGGGTCTTCCCAGGGGCAGCCCCTCCAGAGCGCGCACTTTCAAATTTTTAGCTGTAGGTAGGGAAAGATGGAGAAGGCAATGGCACCCCACTCCAGTACTCTTGCCTGGAAAATCCCATGGACAGAGGAGCCTGGTAGGCTGCAGTCCATGGGGTCGCTGAGGGTCGGACACGACTGAGCGACTTCCCTTTCACTTTTCACTTTCATGCATTGGAGAAGGAAATGGCACCCCAGTCCAGTATTCTTGCCTGGAGAATCCCAGGGATGGGGGAGCCTGGTGGGCTGCCGTCTATGGGGTCGCACAGAGTCGGACGCTACTGAAGCGACTTAGCAGCAGCAGCAGCAGCAGGGAAAGATAGTTTTCATTCTAGTTGCATCTAGGGATAAGGGAGAGAAAACATGAGAGGAGGAAATTCATTCTTCCACTTTGCCAAAAAGTGTGCGATGGAGATGAGTTTGAAGCAAGATCGTGCTGAGGGGCTCCTTCCCGTTTGGACGGTTTGCCATTCCACAGTTCTTCCTTTTGTGCTAAGGAAGAACTTCTCCCAACAACTGAAATGGGGTTCTTAAGATAGCAGTAGGTAAATGAGGAGAGGAATCAGAATGAGTAATCCCCATCTACTGTAAAGTGAATAAATCCCATTTTTCCAACACTATATTTTGCTCTCACCTCGCAAATCCTTGGGCGGATGTGCACAGACACACACAGGTCTCCCTATTAGCCTTTTAGAAATGTGTTTCATTTTATTAAGAAGTAATATATACTTATCCTAAAAAGTTTAGAAAATTAAAATTTAAGAATAAATTTAAATCACTTCATGTTACCACATAGCGTTTTTATCTATTTCCTTTAGTCTTTTTTATACAGATGTAAATTCAATGTGTTAAACAAATTTTGTATACTTTTGGAATTTGTCCACTCAGCATTATAGAATGAACACTCTTTCCTTGACTTTAAGTATTACTCAAACGTAATTTTGATCACTGTATTTTATTATTATATCCATGAATCACAACTTCACTCCAGTCCTTTACAAGTGGATGGCTATTTTCTCTTTTAAAAAATAAATGATGATGCAAGAGCACTCTAATAAATATCTTCTCTGCCTATGATAATTTCCTGACACTAAGTAACTAGAAGTGAAATTTCTGCACCAAGTGAACATTTAACTTTGTAGCTAAGGGCCAGATTACCTTCCAAGCAGATCTGCCAGTTCACATACCCTCCCACCAGCATTATAGGGATTTGCTTGTCTTGTGCCTTCATTTAAAAGTTTTCCTAGTTCTCCTATCTATGGGAACTGAATTAGTTCTGAAATGACCACTTTCCCAAAGATGACTTCTTTTTTGAGTTATTATTTCTACCTCTACCATAGAACATTAGGATAAATACGTAAAGGAAAAAATGTAACCAGCTAAACCAAACAACAACAAAACCAGGGAGTGTTTTGTTGTTGTTTTTTTTTCCCCCTCTAGCACTTTTACTAAAATAAACTGAAATATGGACAGTGAAGCCTATATCACTTTTATAAAATTACTCATTTTCTTTTTTTCTAGATAACTTTTTGGCTACTAAAACTAGCATACCTGTATTTTTAAAGATAAATTTAAAATTGCTCAATTCAGTATGTCAAAAGTAACTGTATCTCAACTCATTATCAAACTGTACTCAGCTTCCCAACTTCTTATGTAGTGCTAGTGACTCCATCTAGCCCTCATTTATCCAGTTATTTATTTATTCAATTCACAAAGTGTGTTGACATTTTACATATAAGGTGAATGTGTTCAAAATCGAAAGGGCTTATAGAGGCTCTGTTCCTTCTCCCACCTAAAGTTTTCCTGACAACTAAACATCATTTTTTTAAAAAATCTGCAAGTGGTAAACAAGTTTTTCTAAAAACAGTCAACTTTAGGAATCATTAATATTTTGTTGAAAGAACAGATTTTGAAAATAAGAAATTATAAAAGAAACTGTGTAGACAAAGTTCTTCAAAATCCTCAGGTCCTGGAGCATAAATACAACCGTCTATCACCCTTAGTACTCTCCCTCATATTCTGAACCATTCTGCTATGTTCTTAGTAATCTGATGATATCCTACAGTGAACATTTCCTCTGAAGTAAATAACAGCCAAAGAAACTCTTTGGAAAGAGTTTTGGAAAAAACTCGATTATTATTAGAATTATTCAACAATTATTAAAACTTTTAAGCTTATAAATGCTTTCTTTGTAAGTTTTTTCTATGTCTAGAAGCTATTCTAAAATGTAAAATGTCTTAAGGCTTCTTCTTAATCGTTGTACTCATAGAATAATATGAAGCCAAATAAGGATCAGAAATACAGAGAAATAGATGGACTTATCCTTTGTATCAAATCATCCATAGAGATAAGACCAAATTGTCTGCATTTCAAACATTAATCCAGGTGCTTCCATATCTCGCCACTCAATTTTTCTAAGCAACGTGATAGTTTTTGTTTTCCCATGTTAGATCCATAAATCCAGTGTGCTTTTAATGCAAGTATTTTTGGTTTTTTTTTTAGTATTTAACACATCCTGTGTTAAAATTGTCTTATTCTTTATTATCTTATAAACCAACATTGATAGTAATATCAGTCAATGTTGGTTTTTCAATACCTTCCAACAGTAAAAAAAAAAAAAAAAAAAGATGCTAAATATATCAAGTACTTCTGGAAAATTGTAATAATCAGTTTTTGAAATCTTAAAGTTATTTGGGCATTTGGAATATAAATACTAGTTTAGACGTTGCTTGGAGGCGATTTATTTACACACTCTTTACTGACTGAAAACTGCCTTTTGGTCTCAAACTAAGTTCCCCATCACTATCAGGTTACTATTAGAATTCAGACATGTAAACCAAGAAAAGATCTAAATGAAATCATATTTGAAAGACATAATCAGGCTTTCCAGGGAAAGTAAAAATAATCAAAAGCCTTTTCCATCTACAGGCAGTCATTCAGGCCTATCATCTTTTACAGTTACCCAATATGAAAACAGATTTTGACAAAATTAGCACTAGAAAATGAACCAGATATTATGCTATATGAGTAATTCCAGCACGAACATACAATTTAGACCCTAGGATTTTTGTGTTTGTTATTGCATTTGTCAGTATTTCCATTATAAAAACACTATTGTGAAATGTTTATAACAACTACCAAAATTCTGAAATGAAACTTGATAAAGCACAGTTCAGTGTAACTTTTTTATAATTTTAAATCTTCAAAGAAAATTTTAAAGTTAATGAAGCCGTTTAAGTACACTTCATGTGTGAGTTGGAAAAGGCAATGGCACCCCACTCCAGTACTCTTGCCTGGAAAATCCCATGGATGGAGGAGCCTGGTGGGCTGCAGTCCATGGGGTCGCTGAGAGTTGGACACGACTCAGTGACTTCATTTTCACTTTTCACTTCATGCATTGGAGAAGGAAATGGCAGCCCACTCCAGTGTTCTTGCCTGGAGAATCCCAGGGACAGGGGAGCCTGGTGGGCTGCCGTGTATGGGGTCGCACAGAGTCGGACATGACTGAAGTGACTTAGCAGAAGCAGCAGCAGCATGTGTGAGTTTCTCAAATGTACCTGCAACTTTACAAGAGATTTTACTTAATACAAAATATAAATTATTTTTATTTTTCTTCTCTGGTGGCTCAGTGGTAAAGAAACCATTTGCAATGCAGGAGTCCCAGGTTTGACCCACTCCAGTGTCCTTGCCTGGGAAATCTCATGGACAGAGGAGCCTGACTACCCCTAATCTATGGGGTCGAAAGAGTCGAACATGACTTAGTGACGAAACCACCACCATTTTTATTTTTATATATTTTAATCAAAAATAGCTGGCAGATTTTGCTTTGAACATTCTCTGCACCTCTCCTCTCCTGTTAGCTTGCCAGTAACTATGTCTGTACCCATGGAGTAGACATCCCTTTGCAGTTGGTGAGACCTTGCTTTTCAGCCCTGACTATAGAATCCCAACCCAGTCACGTAGCATTGCTTTCTATTTTGTTTGTGATACATATTGGTATATCTTAGCACAGATTTAACTTTTAATAATTAAATTCCAGCCAACAGAGGCAAGTTAAAAAATAGTTGGCAGATTAATACTGAATTTTAAGTACTAAATCTACTTCTTATTGGGTATTACTTGATTAACTTACAGTTTAAATGTGTTAGAAAAGTGTTGGTATATATCTGTGTCTTGGCCCAAGTTCAGTCACAGGCTTCTGAACTTTGCCAACATTTTGGGAGAAGTTAGGCCCTGTTTCTGGTCAGTACCCTCTCTTCCCGTGATTGCTGGACTAAAAAAGGTTACAAAACAAGAGTCAGCAGTTCTGACCATTTTGTTTTGACTTTGGGGTTTCTTTGAATCCAATGCTCAAAACCAAACCTGGCGAAGGAGGAGAAGGAAAGGAAAGAAGCAATGCAAACTGACAGGGATGAAATACCAGAAAGATGGAAAAACTTCTTCAAGTCTCCATAAACCAAAGCCTATAAATTTCCACAACTTTCTCTATGATACCAAATTTCAGTTCTGTGCCTAAAACACATTCCATAAAGAAATGTAAGTAAATGCAAAGAACATTATGCATGTATTTTTAAATATTCTTTGTGGCTAATATTTCATAGAATTCCACTCCGTTTTACAGAAGGCAAAAAACATTTGACATTCAGTGAAGTCAAGAGTTTGACAAATAATGCTATGAATTATCAAATAAAATGTTACAATTATCATAATAAAATGCTTACTTAGTGTATTATTGTATTCACATACTTCTTATGTGAATACACTCTTCACATACTTTCTCTCATTTGATCCTCTGGATTTAAACAAGATCTGGAGTCTCTCAATTAAATTGTCATCAGTTTACCATCTTAAAAATTCATTCACTCATTGAAATCAGCATGATACTGCGATTCCTATAAAGCATCAATGGTCACATATAAGCAACACATTTCTTTGAAAGATATTGCCTTCAAGATCAAAAGCACCTTAACACACTCTGTGGATGATAAATTATACAAAAGGCTGGTGCAGTCTGGCTCCCTCAAAGGCCAAATTTTACAGCCCTCTATCTGGGACTCTGGGAAAGAGATTTCCACCTGCAACCAGCAAATGTAGATGACCTCAAAGCAGCTGTTATGGACAACTTTTTATGATTTCCAGTCTTCAAAAGTGAGGAAAACATCTATGAGAATATGGAAATAGAACAAACAGTTGGTGAACAATAGAAGACAATAATGTCATTTAAATGTATCTGAATTAAGGAATATGATTATACAGTTATTTTACTGCAGATAATTCTGTCACTTCTTCAAAATTTCACAAACTATATTTACTACTGATCATATCTGAAACTGGTTGACTATCTTTAGTCCTAGAGTTTAGATAAGTGTTTGTTACATCTAATCCCATAGTTTAGTGAAACATTGGAGAAACTGGAAATGGTCTAAAGGAGAACAAGAGAATAATTGGATTCTTAGATCTGGATGAAGTAATAATGTCTATAATAACTAGTAATGTCTTTCATTACTATGTTTCTTACTTATATGACAGCACATGTTGATTACTGTTAAAGTTCTCATAATAATTTTAGGCTATCGACACTATTATTACTCTCTTAGGGATGAAGACACTTTGGAATAAAGAAGTTAAATAACTTGCCCAAACTTAATCAGCTAACAATGAGTAATGCCAAAATTTACATTCAGTCAAGGATTTCAGAGGCTGAACTCTCAAGGTGTGAGTTTATTTGTGAATATGATCATTCTATTTAAGTAGAAATGATGTGGCAAAAAGGCTTCCCAGGTGGTGCTAGGTGCCACTTCCCAGGTGGTAGCAAAGAACCCGCCTGCCAGTGCAGGAGACATCAGAGACATGGGTTCAATCCCTAGGTTGGGAGATCCCCTGGAGGAGCGCATGGCAATTCACTCCAGTATTCTTGCCATGGGAGAATCCCATGGACAGAGGAGACTGATGGGCTACAGTCCATAGGGTCGCAAAGAGTGGGACATGACTAAAACAACTTAGCATGCATGCAATGTGGTAAAAATCAGAAACTATTCTTCATTGTTACTAATGATCAGAAATGTAGGCATGGGCATATCATGGACATATTTATGCACAGGGATTTAGTCTCTACGATGGAATGGGGAAGGTGGACAACTGGTAGAAATTTTGGAAGAGGTCCTGAACTAATCTTCTATGGATATTTTAAAGCTATAACTTTCCTCACGTGGCTTTAGTGTAATCTTGCCAAAAATGGAGAAAATAAACTCTTTTGATGAAAATAATGGTTATAAACACAAGCTTTGCAATGTGACAGAGCTGGGTTTGAAACCCAAGTACCTAGCATAATGCCGCAAAGCTAGTACAACTTAACCTTGTTGAACCTCAGTTTCTTCATGTTTAAAGTAAAGATTAATAACAATCATCTCACAGGGCTCTTATGAAAGTTGATTGAAATATGTATGCAGAGTAAATGGTGCAGAGTGAGCACTCAGTAGGTGGTAACTACTATTAAAATGCACATCATCATCACTATAATTATTGTTATACCATATTATATATTATTATATTCCTTCCAATTCTATGGCAATGAAAACACAATGAATAAGGCATCAACTTCACCACCCATGGTTTAACATGAAAGCATAAAATACATAAAGAGCAGGACTCATTATGTAATGCTTTATAGGCTGAAAAAATGAAATAATTTTTTTAATCCTCCCAAATTTCTTATTCCTAGAATATTTGAATGTCAGCATTTAGCCCTAGACTACACATTTTCCAAGTGGAGCGGTATATCCCAAATATACCCCTAAAACTCCCAAAGTAATCTACTACTGTAATAGAACATATATTTTTTAAAAGAGTAGGTAAGTGACTTTAAGGCTTCCCTGGTAGCACTAGTGGTAAAGAACCCGCCTACCAATGCAGGAGATGACGTAATAGCTGTGAGTTCTACCCTTGCGTTGGGAAAACTCCCTGAAGAAGGGTATGCAACCCACTCCAGTATTCTTGCCTGGAGAATCCCATGGACAGAGAAGCCTGGGCGACCACAGTCCACAGAGTCTCAAACAGTCGGACACGACTGAGCAACTTAGCAAGCAAGTGACTTTAAATTTGACCAAAAAAAAAAAAAAAGATCTACGTTTATTGACAAGAGTTCTATTTTATCAGCATCCCAGACATTATAGTAAATATTGCTCTTCAAATCAGTGTGAATTTATTCAAATTAGCTGATTGCTGGTGGACTAGTTCTGTGTCTTAACTGCAGTGGTGGTTACATGAGTACACACATGTGATAGAATGACATAGAAGCATAGCAGTTCATACCAGTGTCAGCTTCCTGGTTTTGATATTCTACTGTAGTTTCATAAGATCTAACTAATGGAGGAAAGTGAGTGAAGAGTACACAGAACCTCCACGCCATCTTTGTAATGGCCTGTGAGTCTACAAGTACGTATTTCAAATAAAGTGAAAAAAAAAATGACATTATTTTCATATATAAAGCACCTTATAAATGTAAATTATCAATAATTTAAGGAGACATTCACATTCACTTCATTCACATCATGTTCTACAATTTTTCTTCAAGTGTTTCATAAAGTGAAACCAAGTCTGTGCATGGTACTCTGTGGGTCCTGGAGTAAAAATTAGTACTGCATTCCTAAAAGACATCATCAAGAACTGAGTACATATTTGATTCTATGTTTTGATCCATGTTGATATTCTTGGCCCAATAACATTCTCAAGTATGGATTTATAGTAATGAGGAGCTTCACATTTTAATTGTGCTACTTACTAAATTAAATAATTCACTTAGAATTTCTTATTTTGATCTGTAAAGTGGAAATAAGTAACACAGAGTCATTAAAAGTGTCATATAACAGATCCTGTAAAATACTTAGTAAAATGCCTCATGTACAACAGATATTTAGCCAATATTGTAATTGTTGTTTATGTCCTTTCAATGTTGAATGTGTATGCAGAGCTAAATGACAATTTAGCATTTTAGAAGGACTCATGAGAACACATATAAAAGCAGTATTAAACAGTTGCCCAACTCATTGGAAAAGACCCAGATGCTGGGAAAGATTGAGGGCAGGAGGAGAAGGGAGTGACAGAGGAGATGGTTGGATGGCGTCCCAGACTCAATGAACATGAGTTTGAGCAAACTCCAGGAGATAGTGAAGGACAGGGAAGCCTGGTGTGCTGCAGTCTATGGGGTCACAAAGAGTGGGACACAACTGAGAAACAGAACAATAACAACCTCTCCATGTGAATCAGAGTCTTTTAAGTTGTGTGGCAATTTTGTGCCCAATTTAAATTGCTGCCCTAATAAAGTGTTTTTGTTTAGTTTTGTTTTAAAAACATAACAATTTAAGGGTAAGGCTGCTGGTTCATGATATATGTAATCATAATCTTTAGTCTGCCAGGAAGGTCACTGTAAAACTTACATTCCTAAAATAATTTCTAAAATTTGTATAAAAAGCTTTTATGTGAAAAAGCAATAGCTCAGTTGGTAAATCCTCTGGTAATTTATTTTCGAGCAAATTCATTTCGAAAGCTGCTGTATTGGTGAAAGTAACTGAGAAGTAGGACTGTCTCTACTATTAAGCATTTATATATGCCTGATGTTGGCTGATGTGAAATCTGAAATCCTGAGACTTGCTAAGAGTAGCCAACCAGAATGAGATGGCATGGCCATGCTTTGTGTTAGGTTTTCTAAGGGACATAGGAGTCCTTGCATGCCCAGGATGTTAAATGGCTACCATCTGCCACAGAAAGGAATTTGGAAGAAAAAAGATCCCTCTTTGGAGCGGTGAAGGGGAACATCAGGTTCCAAAGAGCATCCTTGGACCTCCTGTGTTATTTCTGCCATTTAAAGTCTTTGAAAATGTGGTGCCTGGACTTCTCCTTTTTATTCACATAGGTTCCTTTCCACTTTGACACTAGTAGATTTATTAAAAAAAAACTCTGAAAAATTTTGTATTCTTTGGCCTAGATTTATTTGTAATTTAAACATTAGTTTTTGAAAAGATAAAGTTGGCCTTAACTTACACATATTTTCTCAACATTTAAAAATAGTAACTCTTTAATATCTATTTTATACGAAAAAAGTTCCTCCTTGCATACAAAGTTAACACAATAATTATTAAATATCTTGTTTCTTTTAAAAGCTTTGATTCAACTTCAAAAGCCTTATTTGGGGGGCCTCCTGAACTTTACTAAAATTTTTCCAACTTGGGAAACATACCCAGTTTCAAATAATCTCACCATGGGGTCATATTTTTGACCTAAAAAATGTGGTGACTATAGTTTACAAGCATTTGACAAGTAGTGGTTTTGTTAATTGCAGACCTTATTGAACATGCCACACCATTTCTTTCATCACTATTCATTTGTCTAATCTCACTGAAGCCCATTAAAATTAAAGCAGATGAGCTCATTTAAAAAATATATATTGGGTGCCACTTTCTTTCAAGATGACACAACCATAAATTAAACTTTAGTGTACTATATTTCATTAAATTCAATAGACTATACTACTAAAGTTAACATGAAACAGGCTGAAAAATGACCAGAACTCAAAGCATGACACAAGAAAACACAACAAAAATCTTCCAAAATTATATCCACATGAAAATATATAGCATACCTCATGGACCTTACCCTGGACACCTCACAATTTCTACTTCCATACCTGTAACTCCTTCCATTGTATGACTCACATACATAAAAACATGCATACATGAAAATTATTTTTATCAGAATACCTTCATATGTATTTTAGAATGGATGGTACACATGTAAAATTTTTTTTACTCTTAGCTCAAATCTCTAAAAGGTTTTCTTTTCCTCTGTACTTCCATCATTTAACTTTTAAAAAATTAATTAGCATCTTTCTTGAATACTTCATGTGTTATAACATTAATGATTGTTTAATGTTTCCATCACTTATCACTAAAACATGTATTTAAATGAGTATCAGTATCTTTGCATGTATTGAAAACAAGCCCAGGAATTACTCCAGATTTTGACTGAGCATTGGCTCCCACATAAGACTATCAGGCCTGAATATAATTACTAAGACCAGCTGCCAGCCAATTGTAGAAAACAAAGTGTCTGGAATTGCCATTCAGGAAACCTACAGACCATTCATTGATTAGATGAGGGTCATTGACTCAATGAGAAAAACAGAATTTTCCCTGGGAGCAGAGCCACTTCCTCTTGGAATGATTCAAGAGTATCTGAAGTTCAGGCAATTTACCATATCAAGAAAGGAGTTAAGAACGATTCAAGAATGCTCTCTGAACCTTGGCACTGGTTAGGAAGATCTAAGCCATATTTTACAATATTAGGCCATTTCATGGATTCTTATGACTTGCTTACAGAAATTTCATTAGGAAGGAATCAGAAACTACATACAAATGGGCTTCCCTTGTGGCTCAGCTGGTAAAGAATCCACCTGCAATGCAGGAGACATGGTTCAAACCCTGGGTTGGGAAGATCCCCTAGAGAAGGGAAAGGCTACCCACTCCAGTATTCTGGCCTGGAGAATTCCATGGACTGTATAGTCTACGGGGTCACAAAGAGTTGGACATGACTGAGCAACTTTCACTTACTATGTACAAAGACTAGACTACAAAATATGCATCTTAACATTGTTTTTAGTATCAGAATACAGAAACTAGCCTAGATGTCTAAAAATGTGAGTACTTAAATTATTGCAGTGATTGAAAAGATGATATACAAAATAGTTTGTGCTCTGGAAAGATGATTAAAATTCTGGAATGAATTTTTAGAAGTATTTTATAAAGAAAGTAATACTTGAGGCATGATTTTTATATGGAAATGTGTGTAAATATATGTGTGTGTATGCATGCTTTTATATATATAAGTATGCTGCTGCTGCTGAGCCGCTTCAGTCACATCCAACCCTGTGCAACCCCATAGACAGCAGCCAACCAAGCTGCCCCATTCCTGGGATTCTCCAGGCAAGAACACTGGAGTGGGTTGCCATTTCCTTCTCCAATGCATGAAAGTAAAAAGTGAAAGTGAAGTTGCTCAGTCCTGTCTGACTCCTAGAGACCCCATGGACTGCAGCCTACCAGGCTCCTCCATCCATGGGATTTTCCAGGCAAGAGTACTGGAGTGGGCTGCCATTGCCTTCTCCATATATAAGTATAAATGTTCTTTTTATATATACTGTAAAAGAACTGGTCATTTTTGTACTTGTTTGTAAATTTTTTAAGTTTCTATTATTATTTTTTAGACAGAAAAAAACCCAATAAAATTATTTTAAGACAAGTATGAATACATAAAACTAAAAAACTTCTTCATGGCAAAAGAAACTAAGAAAATGAAAAGGCGGCCTATGGAATGGGAGAAAATATTTGTGAACTGTCTAACCAACAAATGGTTAATATCCAAAATACATAAGGAACTCATACAAATAAATAGCAAAAATACAAATAATCCAATTTTAAAATGGGCAAAATAGCTGAATAAACATTTTTTTTCCCCCAAGAAGACAAATGGATAGCCAACAGGCACATGGAAAGATGTTTAACTTCTTCATGGCAAAAGAAACTAAGAAAATGAAAAGGCGGCCTATGGAATGGGAGAAAATATTTGTGAACTGTCTAACCAACAAATGGTTAATATCCAAAATACATAAGGAACTCATACAAATAAATAGCAAAAATACAAATAATCCAATTTTAAAATGGGCAAAATAGCTGAATAAACATTTTTTTTCCCCCAAGAAGACAAATGGATAGCCAACAGGCACATGGAAAGATGTTTAATGTCATTAATCATCAGGTAGTTGCAAACCAAAACCACAATGAGTTATCATATCCCACCTGTTACAATGGCAAGTGTTGGCAAGGATGTGAAGAAGAGAACCCTATGCACCATTGGCAAGAATGTACATCGGTGCAGCCACTATGGAAAACAGTATGAAGCTTCCTCAAAAAAATCAAATAAAATTACAGCATGATCCAGTAATCCCACTTCTGGGTATATATCTGAAGGAAACGAAATCATTATTTGGAACAGATAGCTGCATCCCCCATGTTCATTGCAGCATTATTCACGGTAGCCAAGATGGACACAAACAAATTTCCATCCACAGATGAATGGATGAAGGAGATGTGGAATATACATAAAATGGAATATTATTCAGCCATAAAAAGAAGAAAGTCTTGCCTTTTGTAACAAGATGGATGGACTTTGAGGGCAACACGCTAAGTAAAATAAGTCAGACAGAGAAAGACAAACATATGTTTTCACTTACATGTAGAACCTAAAAAAGCCAAACTCATAGAAATAGAGTGGAATGGTGGTTGCCAAATGCTGTGGGGTGAGGAGATGAAGAACTGTAGATCAAAGACTACAAACTTCCATTTATGAGATGGGTAAGTTCTGAAGATCAAATATATAGCATGATGACTATAGTTCACATTAACTGTTCTTTGTCTTAGGAAGTTGCCGTGTATGTGTGTGTGTGTGTGAGGAATATTATTCAGCCATAAAAAGAAGAAAGTCTTGCCTTTTGTAACAAGATGGATGGACTTTGAGGGCAACACGCTAAGTAAAATAAGTCAGACAGAGAAAGACAAACATATGTTTTCACTTACATGTAGAACCTAAAAAAGCCAAACTCATAGAAATAGAGTGGAATGGTGGTTGCCAAATGCTGTGGGGTGAGGAGATGAAGAACTGTAGATCAAAGACTACAAACTTCCATTTATGAGATGGGTAAGTTCTGAAGATCAAATATATAGCATGATGACTATAGTTCACATTAACTGTTCTTTGTCTTAGGAAGTTGCCGTGTATGTGTGTGTGTGTGTGCGCTCAGGTGTGTCTGACTCTTCATGACCCCGTGGACAGTAGCCTGCCAGGCTCCTCTGTCCATGGAATTTTCCAGGCAAGAATACTGTAGTGGGTTTCCATTTCCTACTCCAGGGGATCTCCCTAACCCAGGGATCAAACCCATATCTCTTGGGTCTCCTATCTTGGCAGGTGGATTCTTTACCACCACACCAGCTGGTAATCCCATAGAAAGATTATGGGACCTTTCTAATCCCATAGAATGTTATCACCACAAAGAAATGAAGGAGAAAAATAATGCAATTATTTTTAATTAAAAATAGCCACACAACAATACAATTTGTGAATTCTACTTTTAGTTGAAGGACAGAATGCTGTTACTTACATGAGAATTCTTGCCATTCTAAACTTAAAACATTTAAACTAGGTACCTGACATGCTTAGGAGTAAAATTCTGTAATAGTTTTCTTTAGATACTAGAGAGCAAAGTATCAGCCACATATTAGGGTCCCTCTCATGATTCCTTCCAGTTATTGCTCTTCTCTTCTTGCAAGGAAACCAGATCTTGATCTCAAACAACTTCAATTTGCTTCCTCATTTTTGTATTATTTTATGTAAATAAAATCACTGGGTCTTGAGAAATTATTGATTTTCATTTATAAATATTTTTTCAATAGACCAAGTATTCCAAAAGGCTCCTCAAAAGAGAAGTTGAAATTAATTAAATACAAAGTTAAAGTATGAACTTTAATTTCATTGACACTGACATGGAAAATTCAATCAAAATGTTGAGGTATTCCTTCTTAAACACGGTTGAGTTCTATCATAATTACATGTGCATACATAGACACATCCAATTAAAATAGCTATAATAATCTATGCTAATTCTAAGACATTATTGATTAGTCAGGAATACACTTCAAATATCTAATGAAATTGCTGACTTTTAAACAATTAGTATTGTAGCTTTGGTGGCTTCCCTGGTGGCTCAGCAGTAAAGAATCTGCCTGCAATGCAGGAGAGGCGGGAGATGTTGGTTCCATCCCTGGACTGGAAAGATCCCCTGGAGGAGGGCATAGCAACCCACTTCAGTATTCTTTCCTGGAGAATCCCATGGACAGAGGAGCCTGGCAGGCTACAATCCATAGGGTTGCAAAGAGTCAGACATGACTGCAGCAACTGAGCATGCATGTGTGCACATCACAGCTTTGCTTCAGTTTAGCCCATGGGAATACAATGTGTGTTTACTTGTGTGCATGAATGTGCATGTGCTCACGTGTGTAGAATGTACATGCAGATTGTGTAACACTTAATATTTATTTTTAAAAGGGTACATTATAACCTGAAAATGTGATATATAAAAGCTTTATATTATCATATTTGCATGTTCATACACATATTCATTTTCACATACTTTTTACACTAATGGTTTGAAAACTATCATATAACTAAAGAAAAAACTACACTTCTAACATAATTTCAAAATATTTAAAACCTGCACTGCTTTTAATAACTTTTATTGTTTTTAACATGTGACATTTTATCCCCATTAGCAATAACAGATGTATAATGCATTAAAAAGGAAAATCCTGCACATGTGTTGAAATAGAGGACTTTAGTGAAAGGAAAGCATGTGCTTTGATTTATATTAGTCAAAATTTAGATACTGTACTTGGTGCTATTTCAGGAAATGAAAAGGTGAGGAAACAGTTATATACCAGTAAACCAGAGAAAAAGTCTCCATAGAAACCAAAACAGTTTTGGTGGGAGCTACTTAAGCAAATTAATACCTAGAATATGACCCTATTAGCCTCTAGAGAGCCAACTCATACAAAATAAAACCCAGTCCATTGATTCATGCGTGTTACATAGCATTTATTGATACAATTCTTCTTCTCATTTAACTGTCAAAAATTAGTCATCAAGACTGAAAATTTGGGTGAATTTTAAAGAGAAAAGACCACCCAAAATGACCCTGTTTACTTACTCTTTCCCATCTCCATTATTTTCACCACTTACTAGTCAAAAGGAACACACAGAGAAAATTGAAAATGAGTGATAAATCCAATTTGATTTGTTTGGCTGTTTTTTTTGTTTTTGTTTTTGCCTCAGCTTTCATAAACACCTTCTTTCCTGTGTCCTGCTCAACTAAATTTTGACCCCACTCCCACTCCATGGCAGCTGGTGCTAAGTGAGGAACCACAAGGCCAACCAAGACAGGAGTTAGTTAACTGAACAGCTACTATGCACTAGCTGTTCACATAAGCTATGTCATCCGGTCCTTACAAAATACTGCAATGAATATTTATATGTACACTTTACAAATTAGGAAACAGGTTCAAATTAGTTAAAATATCTTGTCCAAGCTTAAATTTAACAATGTAGCCAGATACAGAACCAGTTTCCTCCTTCTGTAGAGTTAAGGGTGACAAATGTTGCCATAATGTAGCTCCATGCATTTGTCAATTAGCTGGAGGCTTGCATATGTTCCTTGCAAAGACAGCCCAACATTGTTTAGGTGTTCGTCTCAGTAAGGCTCTTTTTAAAGCATAAACCAAAGGACTCCTATAAAAGAGTTTCTGTTAGTTTCTATGGTTTTGATTTATACCATCTTTAAAACAATATACTTGTTGCTACTGGGATGATTTCTATTTCATGCCATCTGGATATGTTCTGATACTGTCATTTTCTATATTATCACTTTATGTTCATAGCATGTGAAAGAAATAATTCCTTGCATCTAAATTGGGCTATTTTCTAAATGATTCAGAAATACATGTCTCAGTGTGTATGTGTGTGTGTGTGTGTGTGTGTGTGTGTGGGTGTGTGTGTGAGAGAGAGAGAGAGAGAGACATACATTATAGCTTCCTACTGCCAGATGCTGTAATGAAAAGGATACCACCTCAAGAAACCATGTAATCTTTGGTATGTCTATCAGGTGATGCATTTCATTAGAGTCCTGTTTTATAATTAATCATAATGTATTCTGTCAGCTAAAGACCCTATATGATATTTACCATATTTACGATGCCTGAATCAGCAAAATAAAAGCGAGGAGGTGAGAAAAATTTATAACTATTAGATATATCTATCCTGTGTTTTGGCCAAGTCCATCCTACTAGTCAAATGGGATATAACTATAGTTGGGCTACTGGTTAAAGTTACTTTCAGGGTTTCTTTTTTTTTTTCTTTTTACTCACTTTATTTTCCTGCTCTTTAACAAAATTAAAATTAAATAGAGATGAACTTCTAAATGTGAAACGTTAACATTAAAACAGAGAAAAATTTGTTACTAAAGATGTTTATTTATTATCTCAAAAAAAAAAAAATTTGCAACTTTTGGACCCAACTGGTTGGAGCAATGCTAGTAGAGGAAATAATACAGTTATGTCACAGCCAAACCCGAAGCAATGTCAAAAGCAGCACTGAGATCAGACATGCTATGAGTCTTAGCTTCAAAAGGAAAAATGTAGACAAACTTCAAGGAAACATCTTTTACGAGAAAAGAATGCTACTCAGACTAACCTTAGCTATGAATCTGAAGGCGGCTGGAAACTTTTCATGGAGACTTACCATAAATTTAGTACCAAATGGATCAAGTGACAAAAGTGAATACAATTCTCAGATTTATGGCATTTAATTCAGAAATAAAGGTCCTCTTGAAATAATATTCCAACCATTGGGAGAATTTCCAAGTCAGTGATATGATTTATAACATTTTCTTCATCAGCTTAAAGTATAATGCTATTATAATGTCTCTGATTTTGTGGATGTTCTTTAGAGTACTTCAGTCTTTCATAAATCTAATATTTTTCCTTCATACTCTGATTTTCTATGATTTAGTTTTAGTTGCCTTTTAATGCTCGTGTATCATTAGCAATTGACTTTCAATGTATTGTACTGTATTACAGTTGTACTAGTTGCTCGTTTATCATTCATGTCACAGGATGAGTGGCTTTATATAACAAAGTCATCAGCATAATAATTATTACAGATCTCTCCTGCTTCCTTTCCCCTCTCTTTCTCTCCTTTTTTTTTTCCATTAAATGCTGTCACTGTCTGTTGGATTAATTGACTATATTTTATACAGTAGCATAAAAAAGTAAAAGTTTCTTTTTAAGATCCTTTTGTAAAATGCATGCAAATTACATGTTTTCTACAGAAATTACAGAGAAAGAAAACAAGAAGATATATTTTATTACAGTTTAGTGAAGTTTTGGGGCTACCTAAATATCTCCTTAGGGAAAGAGGGGTTGACAAAATGATCAAGATGGTGAACAATTTTCTGACTCCCTTTCCCATGTCAAATGTTCATGATTATTCTTATGTGTAGCCCTAAACAGAACAAGCATATAAATGTCATAGTGAGGAAAGAGTGAAAAGTAGCAATAATGTAAGCTCAGTTTACATTTAAATTGAGCTGGATCAGATTGAGTTTTCTTTCTCCGATCAGCATCCAGTTCTCATGCTAACTTTTATTACCAATTCAACAAAAATCTATCAAATATTTATTGGATGCTTACCATGGACTTGGCTCTGTTCTCAACACAATTTTCTAGTTTAAGATATCTTGCCTATGAAGAGTTCATAGAAGAAATGAGGGACATGCACTTTACCAAACTGTGCATCCCATTCTGGATCAGATATGTGGAGGCATTAGAAATAGTAGCTATTGGGATGAATTAGAAGAAATAGAGTTAACATATTGTAAGTTCCATGTTATTCTGTACATAAATGGTCTTAAGTTGAGGCCACTGGAAAAAAAACAGTGTTGGCATAATGTGTGAAATAGCCCTTTACCTAGCATGCAAACTATGACTATGTCTAGATCTAAAGGAAGAAATTCTAAGCCAGAGCCAGGTTGAAGCCAAAGATCATGACTTGGGTCACTGCTTGATAAAGGACCTAGTTATCTAACAGTATCCATTCTCCCATCCTTCCTTTAACAGTAATACCCGGGAAGCCATGACTACACTTCACAGTTTGACTTGCAGTTAGTTATGGCTATGTGACTAAGATCTAGGAATGAAACATTAGTAGAAGTTACAAATAATTTCGAGATGGGGCCATTAAAAGAGGAATATGTCTTCCCCTTGCTTTTCTCCTTTTCCATTGGCTGGAATGCACAATGGAAACAAGACCTGGAGTAACTCTTGGTCCATGAAATGAAAGGTCATATTTTGAGGATAGTAAAGTAAAAAGTCAAATCTCCAATTTGGCTGAGGTACTGAGCCACACATGTAACATCTGTCCAAAATCTTTATAAAACAAACTGCCTTATTTAATCTACTGTATTTTTGATCACTTGATTATAGTGCCATATCCCATTTAATATATCTCCTCCTCCCAGCTGCATTGGGACAGTTCCTGATACGTAATAAGGTCTTATTAATATTGTGGACTACCACGAAAGGACAGGATGACCTTAGATTGCACAGAAGGTATTTAAACCTAAAGCCAGAGTAGATAGGCAGAGGCCAAACTGAAATTGTTGTGAGCATATTAGTTTGACATGAGGGAGGAAGTGCTGCAAACTATGCCTTTTCCCCATTCCAGTTTAAAACATACCTCAATTTTGCATACTCTAGCCTCATCTCACAAGGTACAATTCTAATATTTCAGAAGGCGTGTGTGCTTAGTCGCTCAGTCGTGTCCCAACTATTTGCAACCCCATGGGAGCCCACCTGGCTCCTCTGTCTATGGGATTTCCCAGGCAAGAAATACTGGAGTGGTTTGTCATTTCCTTTTCCAGGGAATCTGCCCAACCCAGGGATCAAACTCACTGTGTCTCCTGCACTGGCAGCCAGATTCTTTACCATTGAGTCACCTGGGAAGCCCTTCTAACTATACAAAATGAAAGAGAACGTGAAATGTGATAAAATAAAAATCAGCTGTGTATATTATAAAACAGAACTCAAAGTTATTTTCATTCTATGACAGTATAAACAATCTAAATTTCAATGCAATAATAGTTTTCAAAAAACTGTTCAAATGTATCTAATCTAAATTCAAAATTTTTAATTATAAGAAATTTAGCATATTTTTAGTTCATCTGCTGCTATGACTTTCTCTTTGACAATATAGGGCTAACAGTACCAAAGTGCAAAATTTATCATTTTTAATTGCTATTCCCTTGTCTCCTACAAGGGGTAAAAAAGCTTTCAGATTAAGTGAGAATCTTTCACTTAAGATTTGTTTGGCTCAATGGTTTTCTTGAGAAAATATTACTTCACTGGTAAGCTGTATTACCACATTTTAGTACCAAATTTGAAGGAGCACAATCTCAAAATCATTTCTCAATAACTTTCAATATATTGGCTAAGAAAGACAATATTTACTGAAGATAGCCAGAAGTATATGTAGTATTTAAGGTCCCTAAAATTAGTAAAAGGTTTAAACCATGCAATCAGAAAGATATCATTAGCCTTTGCAAAAATTACTTTTAGTAAATCACTTTTGCCACCATAACATCATAAAACCTACTTGAAATGATATTGAAAAAAAAAAGGAAAGAACAGTTCTATGAAATTTGTTGAGTTTAATACACAGATGTTGTCAAGGATATTGTCCTTTATGATACCCAATACTTTCTTCTCCAGTGAATTTAAGTGGCAAAAACACCTTTCAGGTCACAGTACCAGGAATAGTTGGACTTCTGGACTGTGTGTGTGTCTGTGTTTCCTCATGGACCCTGTAGACCTACAATTGTTTGTGATACCTGGTCACACTGTATACTAATCTTAGAGCCAACTGTCTAACCCACCATTAAAAATACCATAGAACAGAAAGATAGCTGGCTTCCTCGAGTCCCAGGCCTCTTAAATATAAGCTATAAATGCTCCAAAAAAAAAAAAAAAGAATAGGATATAAAATATACACTCTGCTGCTAACTTAACTAAGTTTTCCTTATGTATCTTGTTTTCTTTTTTTTTCCCCCTTTGATTAATTTATCTTATTTTTAACATATTTCATCTTGCTGGTTTTTTTTTTTTTAATATGTCGTTTACCTCAAATATTTTTCTGGAATTAATTGTATATTTATAAGTACATAATATGTTTATTAGAAGTTCTCCTTTAAGAATTTTTTGTTTAGTTTTGCACTTACTTTTGCTGTTTTTTTAATGACAATTGATTATGCTCAAATTGCTGGGTTTCCTTATATCACTGTTCACCACAGTTCTTGTGTCATTCTCAGTAAGCTAAGAGTATACTTGACTTTTGGTTATAGTTAAGAAGACAAAATGCTATTTTCCGAGTGCTTCTATACGTGTTTTTGTGTGTAAATGTGACTTTGACAAAGTATGAATTTCTTGGCCTACGATATACTTTTGGCATGTGTTCTTATGGAGAACACCTAAGTAGTCCAATTTTTACTCCTATATAAGTAATCCATGTTCCCTACCTGAATGCCTACAGGATGATTTCTGTATCTTCAATATTTAAAATTTGTCTACAAACATTTTTGGGTATGAGCCCACTTTCATTCACTTTGCTTGGAATACGGTTTGCCATTCCAGTCTATGAATTCTGTTAATTTGTTTTCCTACTCTAGAGAATTATTTTCTTTACATCTTTTATTATTTTTAAAATAACTATTTATTTATTTGATTGTGCTGGGTCTTAGGTGTGGCATGCAAACTCTTAGTGGAGGCATCTGGGATCTAGTTCCCTGACCAGGGATTGAACCAAGGCCCCCTGAATTGGGAGTGCAGAGTCTTAGCCACTGTACCACCAGAGAAATCCCTATGTGTTTTATTATTGATTATTACTTCTTCTCAATTTGTCAGAGCACCTTCTTAGGAGAATAAATTATCTCTAATCTCACAAATATTATACCCTTCCCATCAATTTCTATACCCCTTTTCTGATTTATTTTTTTTCTCCAGCACAGTGATCACCATCTCGCCCGTGCCTCCGCTTTGCCCTCAGTCTTCACCTCTTCCTCACACACACTTACTTTCATAGTGATCTCCTTCAGTTACATACTTCTAAAGGCTACCTATATGCTGATACGTTTGTCTCCATCACTGACCTCTCTCAAAAGCTGCAGACTCATATTGTCCAAATGCCTGCCCAGCAGTTCCACTTGGATTTCTAACAGACATCTCAAATTCAGCATGTCTGAAATTGAACTCTATATCTCCCTGGAAATGTGCTCCACCACACCTTCTCCATCTCAGTGATTGCTTACTCTCCATTCCTTTTGCTCAAACAAAAACCCTTAGAATCATTCTTGATTTCTCTCTCACACACCTCATATCTTTAGTGAATCCTGTTAGCTCTACCTTCTAAATATATCTATAACGTGACCACTTTTATTTTCCCACCTTAACCTCCATGGCTACCACCCCAGGTTAGGTCACAGTCATCTCTCACTAGATTTTTATAATAGCCTCTTTACTAGTCTCTCCTCCCCCGAAGAGAAGTCCATATGCCACTGGCCTTGCCACATTACTGGGTCAGCACTATTTTCGCTACACAGAGATGTTGTCAAGTGAATACTTTTGAATTCTGACACATATGGTGGAGTCACATTTTCATATCATAACCAGAATGGATCACTCCTGAAGTGGTGGTGCCATCCTACAAAATCAAGAAAAGGACAGGGTTGACAATTCAGTAGTCAGAGAACTAACAACGCTTCCTATTCTAACTGTCACAGCCTCGATTGGGTACTTTCCTTAGTACTTCCTCCCATGTACACATACCTCTGGCTCTTTGAAATTATATAGCTGTAAGGCATTCCTTCTCTTTCAGCTCAGGGTCAACTGTTTCAGTTTCTTCAAGAAAACAAAATGGAGAATTTACAGATAATTTTTGCTTTATTATAGTTTCTTTTCCCCTCCAAACCAGTATTTGTACATGTCTTGCTGGTGCTCCTTTACAAAATGAAACGTTGTCCTAACTATTAGCTATAGCATTTGGGTGAGCAGGACCAGATATGTTTATTGAATAATTTTAGAATCAAGTTAGTAGTGATATTTGATTGAATATTTGTGGGAGGAAACAGTCTCCAAATTAATATTTTTAAAGTGTTTTTAACCTCTTGATTTTTAAGTAATACATATTACTCCGTTTCACTGTCATTCAAGTATATTCACGAAAATGTACAGTTAGTATAACACTGAGGATTGATAAATTTCCACAGGACTGAAAAAGGTCAATTTTCATTCCAATCCCAAAGAAAGGCAATGCCAAAGGATGTTCAAACTACAGCACAATTGCACTCATCTCACACACTAGGAAAGTAATGCTTGTATGTGAACCGAGAACTTTCAGATGTTTAAGCTGGATTTATAAAAGGCAGAGGAACCAGAGATCAAATTGCCAGCATCCATTTCTCATTGGATCAGATAAAAAGCAAGAAGGTTCCAGAAAAACATCTACTTCTGCTTTGTTGACTACACTAAAGCCTTTGACTGTGTGGGTCACAGCAAACTGTGGAAAATTCTTCAAGAGATGGGAATACCAGACCATCTTACTTGCCTCCTGAGAAATCTGTATGCAGGTCAAAAAGCAACAATTACAACCAGACATGGAACAATGTACTGATTCCGAATTGGGAATGGAGCACATCAAGACTGTATATTGTCACCTTGCTTATTTAACCTATATACAGAGTACATCATGCAAAATGCCAGACTGGATGAAGCACAAGCTGGAATCAAGACTGCTTGGAAAAATATCAGTAACCTCAGATATGCAGATGTCACCACCCTAATGGCAGAAAGTGAAGAGGAACTAAAGAGCCTCTTGATGAAAGTGAAAGAGGAGAGTGAAAACACTGGCTTAAAACTCAACATTCAAGAAACTAAAATCACGGCATCTTGTCCCAGCACTTCATGGCAAATAGATGGGGAAACAAAAGAAACAGTGACAGCCTTTATTTTCTTGGGATCCAAAATCACTACAGATGGTGACAGCAGTCATGCAATTAAAAGATACTTGCTCCTTGGAAGAAAAGCTATGACCAACCTAGACAGCATATTAAAAAGCAGAGACATTACTGACAAAGGACCATATAGTCAAAGCTGTGGTTTTTCTAGTAGCCATGTATAGATGTGAGAGTTGGACACTAAAGAAAGCTGAGCACTGAAGAACTGATGCTTTGAACTGTGGTGTTGGAGAAGTACTCTTGAGAGTCCCTTGGACGGCAAAGAGATCAAAGCAGTCAATCCTAAAGGAAATCAGTCCTGAATATTCACTGGAAGGACTGATACTGAAGCTGAAGCTTCAATACTTTAGCCATCTGATGGGAAGAATTAACTCACTGGAAAAGACCCTGATGCTGGAAAGATTGAAGGCAGGAGGAGAAGAGGATGACTGAGGTTGAATTGGTTCAATGGCATCACCAACTTGATGGACATGAGTTTGAGCAAGATTTGGGAGTTGGTGATGGACAGGGAAACCTGGCATACTGCAGCCTGTGGGGCTTTAAAGAGTCTGACACGACTGAGCAACTGAATTGAACTGAGGTAAACTGAGCAAGATTTGACCTACGATAGTACTTGTACTTTTTACATATTTTTAAAAGAATATCAATAAACATTTATGAAGTACCTATCTTGTACACTAAGGAGGCCATGAGGAATATGAGGAAAGGTTGGCTTCTTATGGCGATTAGACCACTTGGGGAGAAAATACTAAATACAAATAAAACAGACTTCAGAATGAGTCTTCTGACTCATGTGTGATGATACCTTATTGTAGTTTTGATTTACATTTCTCTAATAATGGGCAATGTTGAGCATCTTTTTATGTGTTTGTTAGCCATCTGTATTTCTTCTTTGGACAAATTATCTATTTAGATATTCTGCCCACTATTTGATTGTATTGTTTGTTTTTCTGGTATTGAGCTGAATGAGCTGCGTGTATAATTTGGAGATTAACCCTACATTTGCTATTATTTTCTTCCATTCATAGGATTGTCTTTTCACCTTATACTTTCCTTCATTGTGCAAAAGCTTTCACTTTTCAGTTTCATGCATTGGAGAAGGAAATGGCAACCCACTCTGGTGCTCTTGCCTGGAGAATCCCAGGGACAGGGGAGCCTGCTGGGCTGCCATCTCTGGGGTTGCACAGAGTTGGACACGACTGAAGTGACTTAGCAGCATTTGTTTTGTTCTTATTTTCATTACTCCCGGAGGTGGATCATAGAGAATCTTGCTGTGATTTATGTCAAAGAATGTTCTGCCTATGTTTTCCTCTAAGTTTTATAATTTCTAGTCTCACATGTAGATCTTTAATGCATTTTGAGTTGATTTTTTGTGTATGGTGTTAATAATCATATCAAATACGTATCAAGTACAAGGCACCACTTAAAATGGTTAGGACTTATGGCTTTATCATCACAGTAACCTAGTGATATGCGTCTCCCTTGCACAAGAAATACAGAGGGATAAGTAATACATCTAAGGTACATAGGTATTGAGAAGTTGAGTCATATTGAAGCCTAGGCTGACTGGCTCCAGAATCTGGGCCATCATTCACTCTCCTGGTCTCTTTGGCCACTCTATCTTTTCAGAAAAGGAAGAAGTGCTCTGGACTTCTAAAACTTCATTTAGCCCTAGTGGTCTATGATTTTTATTGAAGTTATTTTTTTTTAGAAACCATTTCTCTGCTTCTGCAGCTGTACTGTTTTAAGAATTTTATAATAAATTTAAGTAAAATCAACTAATTTAATCTAGGAAAATTACCTAGATTTCTATTTTTTTCTACTTTCATTCTATGAAATTACTCCATTTATTTCTATTGACATGATCCTCTGCCATACCTATTAACTCACAGAAATAACAAAAGCTAAACGGAATGATTTAGCTTTTGTCATTGTGATTCAGTTTCTGTCACTGATGTATTCACATGATAAATCCAGTGGTCATTCTGTTTTACTGAAGTGAAAAGAAAATGAAGTCACTCAGTCGTGTCCAACTCTTAGCAACCCCATGGACTGTAGCCTAAGAGGCTCCTCCATCCGCTCCTCCATCCGTGGAATTTTCCAGGCAAGAATATTGGAGCGGGTTGCCATTTCTGTCTCCAGGGGAACTTCCCCACCCAGGGATCAAACCTGGATCTCCTGCATTGCAAGCAGAGCAGACGCTTTTATCCTCTGAGCCACCAGAGAAGTTTTACTGAAGCTTGTGATGAAATTCTCTCTCACTCTCCCATTTAAATTTTAAACAAAATACTGTAAAATATTTTAATGATTTTATGTAAAATATCTCAATATTATGAAATATGAAAATAAAATTGCATATAAGAATCAATATAATGAATATAAATGTTATATAAGTCTAGAAGTACAGTTTATTTTTCCTAATATAGTCTATTTTGAAAAATTATTCACTTAAAAATAAATTAAATCAAATTCATTTGCTCTTCAGGTGGTCCAAGCCTGCTGATATGCTTCAGTGTAAACATCTTTGTCTTTCTCTTCTGCGCACTTTAAAACATTGTTTTTAGTATTTATTTATGTATTTAATTTTTGACTGAAGTGGGTCTGAATTGTGGGATCTTTTGTTCTGATGCAAGGAGTTCTCTGTAGGTGCCCCAGGGCATGCAGGATCTTATTTCCCCTGCCAGGGATGGAACCTGTCCCCTGTATTACTGGAAGGCAGACTCCCAGCCACTGGACCACCAGGGAAGTCCTTTTTCAGTGTTATTGACAATTGTTTCTCCTCAGACCCAAACACTAGTCTGTGAAATTAACATTGTCATTAAGGCTGCTGCTAACCATTACTAGATTTTTTTGTTTTCTCAGTCATTATATACATTTCCTATTCCCTGGAAATGTTTCTGCTCTTGAATACAACCATATTTAAATGGACTGATTGAAAGTGAAGTTGCTCAGTCATGTCTGACTCTTTGTGACCCCGTGAACTGTAGCCCACCAGGCTCCTCCGTCCTTGGGATTCTGCAGGCAAGAACACTGAAGTGGGTTGCCATTTCCTTCTCCAGGGGAACTTCCCCACTCAGGGATCGAGCCCAGATCTCCCACATTGCAGGCAGACGCTTTAACCTCTGAGCCACCAGGGAAGCCCTGGACTGAATATCTGTAAGTAAGTAAAGTCACTCAGTCGTGTCCGACTCTTTGTGACCCCATGGAATGCAACCCACCAGGCTTCTCAGTCCATGGGATTCTCCAGGCAAGAATACTGGAGTGGGTTGCCATTTCCTTCTCCAGGGGATCTTCCCGACCCAGGGATCGAACCCAGGTCTCCCGCATTGGAGGCAGACGCTTTAACCTCTGAGCCACCAGGGAAGCCCATAAGGGAGAGATTCCAGCATGGGCTAAGTGAACAAATCACAATGTCCAACTAATTTTAACTGTGAAAGTGAAGTCGCTCAGTCATGTCCAACTCTTTGCAACCCCATGGACTGTAGCCTATCAAGCTCCCCTGTCCATGGGATTTTCCAGGCAAGAGTCCTGGAGTGGATTGCCATTGATTATCTGTAATTAAAACAAAATAGATCATGGATTACTGTTTGCTCTTAACACATATTTGACAGTGAAGTAGAAGAGTTCAAGGCTCTGAGACCTTTAATAGACACAAGACCTTGACAGAAAAGGAGGTGATGAGTCAAGGCCTTTAGGCTCTGGTTTCCCCACTATCTCATTGTACTCTAGTTAGTTAGATGGAGTAGAATCCAAAAGACAGAGGTAGATAGCTTCAGACACACTGAATAATAGGCATGGAATGCTAGGGCAAGTCCATGGTGTCAGGCCAAGGCCCACACTCGGAAAAATCGCAAAAGCCTTAGTGCCACAACTTTCCTTTTTTCACAATTTTCTCTCGTTTCATTCTGTCCTGTCCAGTATGTCCAGTGTCCTTCTGCTACCCTGAACCTTGCCCTTCTTGAGAAAAACATCATACAATATAATTCACTCGAAAGTGTTAGTGATCTAATGAGTTACCTCACTTTGGGGACTTTGCCAATTAAAAGAGGAGCCTGGAGAGGACAATGCCAGGCCCCAATTTAATGAGTTACCAGTGATAGATTTAAAGCATGACTATGGGAAACAGAAGGTAGTTTTTGGAGGGTGCTCCTTCTGGCCCCCTACAAACCACTTCACTGCCTATTTTACTCATTTTTGGCACAAAAATTTAGGCCCACGGTTGGCCACAAGTGGTTGCCAGAACTAGAAGGAAATTCCTTCTCATCACTTAGGAAAATGCTTTCAGATTCCAGATACTGTTGAATCATAGAGTTAGAAGCAGTCACAGAGAAAACTTTCTCATCTATGATACTGACTAGTCAGACTAATTTCTAATATCCTTTACATATTTTTCAACTTTTTCAAATTATCTATCCAATTACTTCATTTTACAGATGAGGAAACCGATGCCTCCAAATCTCCCTAAATCCAGTCATTTTCTCTTAATATCCCATCCACATCCATGTAGTACCACATCCAGGTACTACAATGATGTAAATTCTCATAATAAAATAATGTATTTACATTAGGTACATTGTGGATTGACGCAGGAGCTTTCTAAATCTAATAGCATGACTGTTTATTTCATTCCCTGCATTGTCTACAGACTGTTATTTAAAATATACATTTGATCATATCCTCTCGCTGCTTAACATTCTTCAGTTTTCCGGGTTGCATTTAGAATAAAATCCAAATTCCTTAGCATCACATCACACAATGTTGCTGTGATCTCAACTTTGTGTCTTGTCTGACTGCTTCCGCAGGTATCCTGCCTCCAACCATACACAGCTCTTTCCGCGTCCCTGAGAGGGCCATGCGTGCCCATGCCTACGGGCTTTGCCCATGCCACTGCGTCTTCCCTCCTACCCGTTCTACTCCCTTGGTTCACCCCTAGTCATCCTTCAAGACTAAAGCTAAAATAAAGTGCATTTCAGGAAAAGTGTAATATATGCTTGCTGTATTATTTATGAATACCCAATTCTGCTAAAAAGAATAACAGAAACAAGGAGAACTGATAATATTAAGTATGGAAATAAGTAACCCAAGAGACTTCTTAGACATCACTAAAGGATGTAGGAAGGGACAGAAAGACTATTTAAGGATCAGATTGTCATGAAGCTCTCAGGTCTTAAATAGGCTCCATTTAGTGATGTCCAATATTTACCCCCATTTTATTTCTCATTAGACTGGGAACATGTTTGATGTCAAAGACTAAAACTTTCTTTTTCAGAGCACCTAAAATAGAGCCTCTGATGCATTTTGGTTAAATTATGAAAGAATCAATAAATGTGTTGCAATTAATTAGGGTCAGTTGAAACCAGAATTCAAGTGTCCCAAATGGATTATTGGGCAGAACCAGAACCTTACAATCTCTCAAAGTCTTGAGTGGTGGTGAGTGAAAATAAGACTTCATCACTTAAAGCTATATCTTTCCCTAAGCTATCTGAGGTGGGGAGGGCAAAGGCATTGATCCT
Source organism: Cephalophus harveyi (assembly GCA_006410635.1). NCBI lineage: Eukaryota > Metazoa > Chordata > Mammalia > Artiodactyla > Bovidae > Cephalophus > Cephalophus harveyi. The sequence goes on from SJYT01077976.1 coordinate 48,962, forward strand.
GGATAACAACAGGGAAAAACACCCAGTTTGATATTCATTGTGGAAGGTCAAATGGAAAAATAACTAAAGAGCTAGGAACCTTAGCAAGCATGTAAGATTTCTGAAATCCTGTCAAGGTTCATAGCATTTTTCAAGGAGTAACAGCTCCAGTATTCCCCCAAACACCTTTCTGCCATCATGTTGAGATCCATGGTCACAAGATGTTACTATCTTTATTGTCATTCTAAATAGATGAGCATTCACCTATTAGATGAACATCAACTTTAATTAAAAGTGTCATGACCTCCACCCTATTTCTTACTTTTTATCCTTACTAGGTTGAAAACGACAGAGATTTTTAAAACAAAATGCCTATACAAAGGGACAGGCAACCACCTGCAACAGTTTCTTTGAGCAGAAACCAAGGCAAATAATGGCAGTGCTTTTCTCCCAGGAAGGGCACTAATTTCTTTCTCTTGTCTGGTAAGGCTGTTGGTCCCCCCATGCGCTGCTCCTGGTTCTCTCTCATTCTTATTCACACGGTCGGTCCAGGGCCTCTTTCACCTCTCTCCGCACTCTGCTCTGTCTCTCTTGATCTCCTTATTTTCACTCTCTTCCTTCTCTCTCGTGTTTCCTTCTTCTTCTTTTTCCAGGTCTTTTGGTCCATTCCTCAGTCCCTCCACTGGGGTCTTAGAGAATGTGACTGGGAATTATCTACCAAAAGACACAAATGAAAAGCAAAAGCACTGAATTCTAACCAAAGCAGGGATTTATCCACCTGGTTGTCATGGCACTTCACCAGATACAAAATTCATCCAGAAAAATATCAGAACATAATTTATTTTAATTTACCTTAACTTAGCAAGTAATCAAATACTCTGAAAACTTTTTTTGATTAAAAAGTAGTAAGAAAGAGCAAGGTGATTTTAAATTAAATCAAACATTATATAGCATAATTCTGTGCAAGGGTTATAAGTCAATACATTTAAAATATCCTGTTTTGCCATACCTTGGAAAAATAATTTTTAGTCTTAAGCTACATGTGCATTAAAGTATAACTGACAAACCATAAAATAATTTCCATTAATTTTTCTTGTAAAGACATCCCAAGTGCCCAGGCAGAAAAGTCAAACTTTCAAAGGCATCTTGGAATAGCAATATATTTAAAAAATTGTTTTGCACTGTCAAACATGGCTGTAAAACTTTAAAAAGTAGAATTTCAGGTCACTGAGAATTTTGTACAAAATTTGCTAATATAAAAATAATTTTACCTTTGAACAAAATTGTTTCATAAAAAATTTTGCTGAAGTATTTTCCCTTAGAATGATAGGGTTATAGTGTATTTTCTTAAATGTATGCTTTTCTTGTATGCTTTCCAATAAAGAAAAAAGATAAAATCTTCCTCCAAAATCTAAAAGCTGAATGCCAACTCATTTTTATGCTTTTAAAAATTAATAAAAGTAACATAAATCAAATAGGCATTCCACAAATGACATTCTTTGATGTGTAATATTTTTAGTATTTTGATAGCTTTCCTCTTCTGTAAGTTTCTTTTTCAACAAAGTTCTCTGGGAAATTGTGTCCTCTTGTGGTCACTGGCAAAAACAACATGTTTTTGCAGGAAGAATTAATCCAAACAATGGAAATAGGATTTAAGGCTTCAGGAAAAGCCACTTGTGAAAAAAGGAAATCCCTTGAAGTGAAGAGAGAGATGAAAGTTGTGAGTAATCAGAAAGGGAACTTTAGCAGGAAAAACACAGAGTGTAAATCATTCGACTTATCTTTAAATTATTTGATCATCAGATGATTAAAAAGAAGAGATAAAAATGATTACTATGTAGGAAAACTGTGGCCATGATAAAAGCCGCTATGGATAACTGTGTATTTCTTACATTATTTCTTCAGTCATTCCAGCAACTCTGAAATAAGTGAGAGCATATTTCAACCAGTTGAAGTAGCAGCAAAGCTGGGACATAAACTTTCTAGCATGCAACCCCAATAAGGTGATAAAAGGGATGAGAGGAGACTCCTCAAGATTCTATACTTTTCCACACCGATTCTTCTCTCCTTACAAATCTGTTGTATTATGTCTCCTAATCCCATCCTAATTTTCAGTGCAGAATGTCAGATATTTTAAAGATTAATATTTATTGAAAATTTGATTTGCTCATTTGAGGTGCTGTTGGCAGCTCAATTTCTTGTGCTTTATACTTTTCCATTTTATTTCTGAATTGGAAGCTTCAAATTTCATAATTTTTTATCCTATTCTTAAAGAAGATCGAGAAAGACCGAGGTAGAATCAGTCATATTCATGAATTAAACTATCATTAAAGGAGAAAGAGAATGACCTCTTTAGGCAAAGGTAAAACATCCTGAAAACTACCAGTGTCACTGAAAAAGAATCTGCTTTCACACAATTATTCAGGTCACTTGTGCTGACACAGACCCTTATATTCCACTTAAAATTCCCTCACTTAAATAGTGAAGTAGGCAATCCCAATCCCTGTGAAGTATTCAAAACAGTACTCAAATGCAGCCTTTTCCAATCTGCGCCCCCTTCTGTGTGAATGTTTCTGTGCTTCATTCATGCAATCCAGAGAAATTATTTCACAGAACTCTTAAGCCAACAAACAGGTGGTAGGTCATCCAAAACCTGAGGGGAAAGAGTAGGACCATACTCAAGTGCTCACCTTTTGTGCAAATCCCAACTCCAAACTGTACCATCTTGCTAATGTTATAGTGTATGTATGTTTCTTTTTCTTCTCTGAAAGTATTTATAAAGGTTGCTAGGAGAATGCCAGTGCAGATTCAAACTTTAAGAATATAGATACATATTTTTTGCAGATGCTGAGTATGAGATTCGTAACTCTATTACTTCTAACAGTATTCTTTTTTTCACATTTTAACACAGTACACATTCCTCAGGAAGGACTGTGAACATGCCAAGTTTGCAGTTTGAAAACAAAGCTCGTTTTGAATTATCCAATTGCAAAAGAAAAACTTTTTGTTTTCAGTTAATTTTTTAGGGCATTTATTTTAGAAGTAGATTAAATGATTTAATTCCAATGCATTCAGAATTCCCAAAGAAGGTAGTCTTCCACTGACATCCTTTAAGTCAGACTGAGTTCAGCCCCAAAGGGAAATTCCTAAGACCCTTTTTAAAGAGCCTGAAATTGGGATTTTAGAACTACATAAGTTTTCATATGGTAAACCAAATATTGTGGAAGTCATCATTATTGCTGCATATACAAAATATCCAGAATTATATTCAACTCTTAAGGACATAAATAGAGAGTTTGCCTTTATTCTTGCCCCAGCAAGTGTCGATAAGAAATTTGTTACATAAATGTTAAGTAGAATACAGATGGGGACAATGGGCCAGGAAAGGTTCCAGTTTGCAAAGTAGGAGCATCAAGCCTCAGACATTTTGAGAGGTAACTCGTTAGTCAAGCTACAACCTTCTGTTTTAAAACTAACTTTTAAACACTCAAGAACTTTTATCCTCATTTTTCATTCCTTTGAAGAGTAGGAGAGAATGTCTTTGGTTTTTTTTCCCCCCAGAACTAAAGTCATTCAATGTGACTCGGTCAAGAAGACTCCGTGCCTGGGATAGTTCTGGTTTAGTTCATTCATATTAAACCCTATTTTAAGCATTCTGGCATCCATAGCATGGCCTCACTCCCGGGGATCCCTGTAGGCAGTGGCTAGGAACTCTTTATCTCCTGAATTTGAGTGCCCAGAGAAGGGCTGGGCTCATTTTAAACGGAACTAGTCTTAGAGATTGATGATTTTGCACATCGGGCCAGCTAATGCTGCGCTGTTATGGACTTGGTTTCTCCTTCGGCTTCTCTCCCCCTATTTTCATCCCAGTACCCACCCCACCCCGCCAACTCCCACTGGGCAGGTAAGGTTTCCTTTACCTTGCCCACACTTGCGTGTCTTGCTTACCCATAGCCACAAAGGAAAGAGTCCAATTATTTGATCTCTTTATTTTCGAGTATTCTGCTGAAAGGGGGAGAAAACAGCACTTGAGATTGATTTTAAAACAACAACCACCACCCACAGACATAGGTGACGTTCAAATAAGAACTGTGGAATACTCAGAGATCAAAAGTTAAGAAAACAATTTCTGCCTATTCTCTAACTGCTCCAAGAAATCATATCCTGTAGGCAGAAGATGCACTCACAGGAGTGACTTATCTGAATGTGCTTTAAGAAGACCCGGCTGTAAACTATTAAGTGGAGGTCAAGTAGAATCTGATTTTCAGGCAGGCATTCATTTAAAAATATGTCAGCTACCCGAGAAGCAGGCATGTTGGCACGCTGTGGTCATTGTCTATGAATGTTTGTAAAAAATAGTGATAGACGAACCCTACAGGTTGCCCCTCCCACGAAAGTTTAGCCTTGTTCGCCCTCCGCGGAATGGTTCCTTCTTGTCCTCACTTCCCTATAAGGCTGAACCCTTCAACCGGTCCCCGGCGCTCCAGACCCCAGAGTTTCTGGGGCAGGACTGCAGCCGCGAGCCTCAGCGGGGCACAGCCACGTGGCCTGCCCGCGCCTCGCCTGGGCTCCCGCCTGCTCCTCCGGACACTGGGCCGAGATCCTCCGTCTGGCCCAGAAAAAGAAGCTTCTCTGTGTTAATTCGCTGCTTAGAGTCCAGACGATGGAGAGGGTGAGCAGACCTCGGCCTGCGCAGGGTACCAGAACACAGGGCACGCAACTTCGGCACCCCCAAATGTGCCCCGAAAACCAACTACTGCTTTTGACTTCTGGTTTGCTTTGCAACTTAAAGAAATGAACATAGAACGGTTATTCTCTCCCGACTCGTAAAAAAAAATAAAAAGCCTAGTATTGCGAAAAAATGGGCTTCTCTTTCACAGCAGCATCCTTTCCTTTCCAGCTCACCAACTTTTGTTGCTTCCGACTTGCCAGAATCTACATTAACACCTTCTTCTGGGCCTCTTCATTGTGACTTATTAAATAGAAACGCTTAAAATGTTAAAGTGTCCAAATAATTGCGGTGCGTTTGTGGCACGCGGAACAGAATTGCTTACTGAATCTCCTAGGAGTGGAGCATGAGGGTGGGGAAGGGGGCCCTCGCAGCCCTCAGCCTCGCGTGTCCAGGCAATGTTGAGTTCCCATCCCACTCTCTCAGAGCCGACATTTACAGCCCTAACGCAGGGCCTTATCTGGGAAGGGGATGAGGCTGAAGTGGCCCCAGGCACTCAACCTTGGGCTAGCAGCACAGGCAATCGGGGCCGCGGCGAAGACACTGCGCTGCCACCTCCTGCCCCGCTGCCTTCTCCGAGAACAGGACTGCCTTCTTCGGGGGAATGCACTTCTGCATTTTTCTAGCACCTTCGGAGGTGTAGTCCTTTGGGTGTTGGGAAACGTCAGACTGGGTCACTGTGGAGGGAAAAGAAAGGCCCAGCTGCTTCTCGAGGAAGGATGAGAGAACAGGCCGAGGCTCAGATCTACAGTCCCTGGCGCGGCCACGTCTTCAGAAACGCCCACGACCTCAGGACCAGCACGGTGGTTTGGCCCTTAGGACTCCAGGGCCTCGTCTACCTGACCATCGGGTGGGCTCCGCCGTCGCAGGTATTCTTGCCAGTACCCCCGCCCCAGCAATCCCAAACCGCGCCACGGACCTAAAGGGTACTGGGGCGAGCTGAGACTTCCACCCACTGTGTAGAAGCTGGTGTCGCCGCTGCTGTCACAGCCGCTCCAGGAGGGACCGACAAGGCGGCGGGTACCGTCCCCTCCGGTCGCTTCCCCGGGCTGCGCTCGGGTGCGGGGGTGCGGCCCGCGCGCTCCGGCGCGGAAGGAAATCGCCCCGCGCCCGCGGGCGGAGGGCGGCGGGGAAGAAAGGGGGAGGGCAGCAAGGAGGCGGGCAGAGGGGCCGGCCGCCTGGGCCAGGTCGTTTTTGAATGGTTTGGGAGGACGAATTGTTAGACCCCGAGGAAGGGGGGTGGGGACGGAGAAAGGGGGGCTGGAAAGCGGAAACTTTCCTATAAAACTTCGAAAAGTCCCTCCTCCCCACGTCAGGCCAATGACACTGCTGCCCCCAAACTTTCCGCTTGCACGGGAGGTATAAGAGCCTCCAAGTCTGCAGCTTTCGCCCAGCTCCCAGACACCTCGCGGGCTCGCCGACACCGGCATCGTTTCCAGGAGGCCGAGCGGGGTGTGCGTGCGGCCGTTGGGCGCCTTCTTTTTGGACCTCGGGGCCATCCACACCGTCCCCTCCCCCTCCCGCCTTCCTCCCCGCCTCCCCCGCGCGCCCTCCCCGCGGAGATCCTCCCTGTCCCTCCTCCCGCTCCCTCCTCCGCGGGCCGCACCGCCCGGGCCGGCGCCGCGCGCGGGGGAAGCTGGCGGGCTGAGGCGCCCCGCTCTCCTCCTCTTCCCCGGGCCGCCCTTCTGCCCCGGGCCCGCGAGGCCGCACGTCGCCGCCCAAGAGATGATGCAGGACGTGTCCAGCTCGCCAGTCTCGCCGGCCGACGACAGCCTGAGCAACAGCGAGGAGGAGCCGGACCGGCAGCAGCCCCCGAGCGGCAAGCGCGGGGGGCGCAAGCGGCGCAGCAGCCGGCGCAGCGCGGGGGGCGGCGCGGGGCCCGGCGGGGCCGCGGGCGGGGGCGTCGGAGGCGGCGAGGAGCCTGGCAGCCCGGCCCAAGGCAAGCGTGGCAAGAAGTCTGCGGGCTGCGGCGGCGGCGGCGGCGCGGGCGGCGGCGGCAGCAGCAGCGGCGGCGGGAGTCCGCAGTCCTACGAGGAGCTGCAGACGCAGCGGGTCATGGCCAATGTGCGGGAGCGCCAGCGCACGCAGTCACTGAACGAGGCGTTCGCCGCGCTGCGGAAGATCATCCCCACGCTGCCCTCTGACAAGCTGAGCAAGATCCAGACCCTCAAGTTGGCGGCCAGGTACATCGACTTCCTCTACCAGGTCCTACAGAGCGACGAGCTGGACTCCAAGATGGCAAGCTGCAGCTATGTGGCCCACGAGCGGCTCAGCTACGCCTTCTCGGTCTGGAGGATGGAGGGGGCCTGGTCCATGTCCGCGTCCCACTAGCAGGCGGAGCTCCCCACCCCCTCGGCAGGGCCGGAGACCTAGGTAAGGACCCGGCGCCTCTGCGCCTCTTCGCCGCTCAGGTGGCAGACAGATTGAAGGCTGGGGTGCGGCTCCCGGTCCACCTGGCCTTCCTCCCCGTCTCCCACTCCCCTTTCACACCCCACCTGGCACCGCCACCTCGTCCCCCCGCGCGTTCCTGGAAGGGAGCTCAGTCCCCGCTAGGGAGAGGAGGATGCGCCCTGGTGAGGGGTGTGCGTGTGCGTGAGTGTGCGTGACAGGAGGGAAGACTGAAAAAGATTCGAGGGTCACGGGTAAGGACAGCCTTGCCAGCGCCTCTCTTTCTTTTGGCTTTAAGTTTTCGTTCTCCTTAAAACAAAAGTTCCCAAATTCCACCTCCTCCGTCTTTCCGCCCACCCACTTCCTCTTGCCCTTGGGCTGAAATCCTTCCAGGTTGTTCAGCGCAATTTCTCCGTGGTGGTGATAAGAACAGTGCTCACTAGTTTTACAAAACAGCCACAGAGACCTAAACAATAACCAACTTTCCCCCCCTCTGGGTTTTTGCAGATGTCATTGTTTCCAGAGAAGGAGAAAATGGACAGTCTAGAGACTCTGGAGCTGGATAACTAAAAATAAATATATTTGCCAAACATTTTCTTGGAAATTAGAAGAGCAGAACCCAAATTCAAAGAAACAGGGCGTGGGGCGCACTTTTAAAAGAGAAAGCGAGACAGGCCCGTGGACAGTGATTTCCAGACGGGCAGCGGCACCATCCTCACACCTCTACATTCTGATAGAAGTTTGAACAGTTGTTTGTGTTCCTTCTCTTTTTTGTTGTTTTGTTTTTTTTTTTTGACGAAGAATGTTTTTATTTTTATTTTTTCATGCATGCATTCTCAAGAGGTCGTGCCAATCAGCCACTGAAAGGAAAGGCATCATTATGGACTTTCTCCATTTTAAAATGGTAACGATCAGAGGAATTTTAAGAACACCTTTAGAAATAAAAATACTGGGATCAAACTGACTCACAAAATCACAGTCAGTTAATTCCTTTTTTCATTCTTCCTCTGAGGGAAAAAAAAAAAAACTTAAAATGGCAAAAAACAACATTCTATTTATTTATTGATGACCCACGGTAAAATGCAAATAGATCCGGTGTCTAAATGCATTCATATTTTTATGATTGTTTTGTAAATATCTTTGTACATTATTTTTCTGCAATAAATAAATATGATTGAAAATTGTAAGAACCTTAAAGTTTGGTCTATATTTTTAAAGGACTAAGTTGGCAGTAAATACCTGCTTGTTTAACTCTGGAGACACCCAGGAGGGTGAGAGGGCATTAATATAAACAAAGCAGTGAAAAACTCAAACTAGTTATTGACAGGTAGGGGCATGTTATGTAGAAAGACAGCTTTATCATTATTCCCATTTGGTGTTCAGTGAACTTAGCATCTCTCCTTCATCTCTTATCAGGTCCCCAGACAGCAAAAACTTAATATTCACCTCTCTTGCTTATATTTTGAGAATGCAGTTGTAAAACAGTTAAGCAAATAAGCAGTAGAAGTCAGCACTATTTTCTCTTGTTACTGTGTGTTTTTGTTATACTCTCCACACTTTATGAGGATTTTTAATAGGTTTATTTCAGTGAAAGTATGCATAAAGTGTTATCAAAATTACCTATCTATAGATAGATGTGTATACATACATGTAAATGACTACAAATGTATAGAAAATAAAGTTTAATTCCACATGAAAGAGAATTCCACTTATACTTTGCTTAACTTTCTCTCATGAACAAGAATGACATTTAATGTTGTTTGCTAAAACAAAAAGTCGAAGTTAATATTTTCTCATATTGATATCCATTTGGAAAGCAAGCTCCTTATAAGCTGCTCCATACAACTACACAGAAAACAATTAAAGAACCTGAATTTTCAGTATCTTCAGTAATTATTGGAACAGTTACAATTTTAAATGCTATAGCTGTTCATTTCCTAGTCAGTTCACTAGCAAATATATTTTGTAAAATTTATCCACAGAATTTTTCCCTGGTTACTTACATGTATACAAAATCTGATTCAGTTAAGTAAAAGAGTTAACATGGACAAATGGTCCTTGACTTTTTATTTCATTCTAGTTATTTCTGGGCCAGAAAAATACTAACTTGTATAATGAATACCATTAGAAATAGTTTGTATCACTAAGTTCTTAAGTTATATCCAGCTTATTGCCTTCAAGTATAATTAGGGATGTATTCAAACTGGAAAATAATTTTGCTGCCTAATTCAAATAATGACTATGGCAAATAAATGTATGACTTGAAACAGTGTTTGCTCAGCTCTGGTTGAGGTTATTCTATTGCCTGAAGGTTTCCCCTCTTTTTCACACATCATCATAGAATGCTGACGTAACAATATTGTAAATTTATTATTGTATTTTAGACCATGTTTTGCAATAAGGAGCCTGTAGAATTTATTTATACCAAAAGATTAGTGAAAGCTTCAGGAAATGCTTTTTTACATTTTTATAGTTCTTCACAAAACAACAGGACAGAAACTATTTGTGGAGTGCATGTATGTGTGTGTGTATGTGTGTGTAAAACAGAAACGTAAAGAGGATGCCCTAGAAAATGAGGGAGGGCATCTAGAAGGTGATTTTCTCTTTTGTGTCATCGAACCACCTCCATTTTCTAAATTGTTCATGGAGGAATCTTGTTACTAGCTTGGTCTGACTATTTGATATTTCAGATTTCTTGACGTACATCAGAATGGAGCTGACCATCCGGCCGAGAAGGTAATTCCGATCTTATCTCTGATGATGTAGAAACTAAAAGTTTCAAAAAAGGTAGCCTTCCATTTGCCTTTTTTCTTTTTTTCTTGTGTGTGTGTGTGAGAGAGAGAGAGAGAGAGAGTTCTTGACTTGGGAGAAAAGCATATGTCACATTTATGTTGAGTAATACTAAATACTAAACTGAAGCTAATATTTTTCTTGAGATTTTCAGATAAATGAATGAAAGAAATGTGGTGAATAGTTTTGCTTTGAGTGAGAAGGATTCACAGTGGAAAATATTAACTATAAGAATCCAGTTTTCAGCTTGTCATACTATTTCTGTATACCCATCTTTCCCCATCCCTTACACTCCACAATGCCAATTCTGCTTCATAACAGAAATGAACCACCTGTGTTTCTATCCATGTGTCTTATTTTCATCTCATTTCATTTTTATTACCTATTCTTATTTAGAGGGTATTTAGGATGAATTACCTGTTTCAGAAGTGAGAATTTAATGTGGTATCTGGACCCAGGAGTCTTTACCCTTTAGCCAGAATGTATTCAGTGAAGGAAAAGTATTAGATTGTCTTGGATGAATTCTAAATAACTGACTAAGAACGTTTTCCTCTGCTTTGCACATGATCTTTTAATCATGGTTTTAATTTCGTTGGATTGATAGGCTTCAAATCATAAGAAAGCAGTACATTTGTGTTCCCATTACACACATTTCCCCTCTTTATGCACACACTTGCTAACAAACACATGCACAAATGATAATTCATGCACAGTTGCAGGTACCCTCCCCAAAGTGGAACACTTTAATAAACGTTAAAGAGCAGAAACTCTCACAACCTGTGTACTTTCCCCCCACACTCAGCAAGGACACAAGCTTCTTGCTCCTTAGGTCCTCAGGCTCATATTCATAATGGAGCTTTTTAAGGGACATTTGGCCTCTTGCAAAAAAGTCGAGCATTTTGCACATTCCACGGTTTGGCAAACTCAGAACTGGTTATTTTCTCTAGACCGGTATCAAGTTCTTCTCAGGCATATGATTTCACTTGAAGTCCTGCCCAGGAATCCTTCAAAGTGAGCGTTTGTCCCACTCTCATGATGTCAGGCGGTTTTCCCTGCATCTGTAATTTGAAGAAAAACAAACAAACCTGCGGGGAACAAACGCCACGGAAACCCAAACAGAACTCCGTGGGGAGAGGGAGTCTCACCTGCGGCCAGCGCGGGCGGGGGCGGGCCCGGACTCCCCGGCGAGGGTGGCGGGCGGGCCGCTCCGTGGGGAGGGCGGCCGTGTCCGAGGCCTCCGGGGACCGCGTGGACAGCCCCTGGCCCCGCGTCGGGCCGCTGCGCGCGGAGGAGGCGGCTCCAAGTGTCAGCGGTAGCAAGGGGAGCAGCAGCAAGAGATTCAGGCAAAGGCCCAACTTCATATTTCCAGAGACAGGCCCGCATCAGCCACAAACAGGGGTCGGGAGAGGGGTTCCCCGGGGGCCACTTTTCCAGATTTTTCTCCTGGTTTGCCGTAAAGCGTGCCCCGCCCCCAGAACCAGCAAAAGTGGAAGGAAAGTGTACGGGCAAAGCGGAAAGAGAAATAGGTTTCCTCATAATTTCTGAAAGCCGATCACCCCACTGATTCTCAGGCACCTAGCAACCGAAGCCCTCGAAAACGCAAACGGCATTATTAATAATCCTTGCTTACTGAACAGCAAAAGATGGACCCAGTAAACAGGCCATGGGATACATTTTCCATTTGCTTTTGTCCCAAGGCCCCAGAACGTGAGCCCTCCTAATATTTTCTTAGCAAATCAAAGCACGTGTCCTTTGAAGAAGGTGTGTAATTGGAGTTTAAGGCATGTATGGAATTCCCAGATGTCTATAAAGTAAGAAGGAGCATGTGGCAGGTCACTGGAAGGTGGGGCAGGTTAAACTCACTGGCAGGAAAGTTCTTTTCTATTCTCCTTTATGAGGGCCGCGGAGATAAGCCTTTGGGAAAGGATGGGACGGGTCATAATAAATATCCAGCTTCTCCTATCAGAGTCACAGTAACCATGGTAAAAAGCACATGGTCAGAAAACCTCAAAGAAAACACTCAATTATAGCCGGGATTTCGTGGGCGCCCTGCAATGAGATCGTTTGGGGTTTGCTGCAGCTAAGGCCTGGATCCCCCTGCAGCCTTTCTTGTTTACGTGGACTATTTTCTTTTCCTTCTATTTCCGCACCCCACCCCCCACCCCCGCCCCAGTTTGTGGATGTGTCTTCGTGCTTATGCAGGCCATTTAGGCTGGAGCCAGAGGAACAAAATTCCAGATTAGGAAAAGAAGAAAGCAAGGCTAAAAGCATTCATCCCAGAAGGCAGCCTTTTGGGGGGGGGGGGGGAGGGGAGATTGTGAGCAAATGAAATGAAGTTTCTGTAAAGCGTGCTCTCTACCAGAGAGAGTCTGCTCAATGCAAAGGCAGTAATCAAAATTAGCTGCTCCTTGTCCCTCACTGCGCTGAGGTATATGGATGTGTAAGAGACGGTCGAATTTAGGCGCGAGTTTGCTGCTGCTTAAGCAGGTTTCTTTGCTTTTTGTTTTGTTTTTGGTCTAATGCCGGAATCCGAGAAAATATGACTTTTCTCCTTGGGTTCAAGATGGTGCCCGTCACTTACCTGGACAGTGGGACCAGAGGCAGGAGACGTAAGGAACCGGTTTCTGCGGAAGAAACTGGCTTTGGCAAAGGTTGGCGCTAGGAAGGGGGTGAAGTTGGGTCACCTGTGGCTGGGGGGCAGAGGTGTCCCAGCGAAACTAGCTAGAACAGAACGCGCCACAGACCCCACCACTGAGGCAGGCAGAGAGGGGAAAGGGACGCGCCTGGCGTGAGGCGAGCGTGACAAGTGAAAAGTTAAGCAGGTACCTGAAGGAAGTTTATCTTGCCCAGATGTTAGGGCTTTTATGAAATGTCACGTGAAGAGAACAGATGTACAACTTGCAAATGGGGCCACGCCTGTAAATAAAAGGGAAGCAAATACTTGGAAGGAAAACCCAGGCATAAATCATCAGCCTCCTCCGCTAGATATCTATTCTCTCCTTTAAATATTTGCTTCCGGAAAGGGAAGACACATCTTAAGTGCGTTTTCCAGAAGGGGTCACAGTCCAATCCTCTGGCCAGCGCCACCCTACCCCATCCCTCCCTCATCCCCCCCACCCCTTCGTCTAGGTGGCTTGGGTGTGGGTGGTTTGGGTGGAGGGCGCATTTCTTTCCTGCCCGTGTTTTCTTTCTTCACATTCCCCATCCCCCACGTTAGTCTCAGCCTCTCAAAGACGTTTGATCCTGAGAAACATATCGAATCTCGGTTTGGAAAAGCTGAAACTAATCAATTGCCTTTTTGAAGGGGTAGAGAGTGATAAGAAGAGCGAAGGAATGCCAGGCCTGACAGACCCGAAACCTTCAAGATGCTTGAATGAGCTGAAAGACATGCGGGTTATCCCTCCCTCCTGGGGAGGATCCAGAGCGCTGGGGATCCCAGCCGCCCATGGGGTAGGGACTTTACCAAGTTAAATCATTGGTTTGGTTGAAAGGTTTGTTTTTTCTTTTTTTAATGACTTGTACAGATAGGACTTCCCCCCCACCCCCACATGTAAGAAGGAAGTTCGCTTTATAAACAAAATTAAAATGAATTAGCAGTTGCCCAGTTGTGGAAGTCTAATTCCTTTCTCTGTATTTAAGAGAGAGGTTCATGGGGGTTATTGTGAATGTTACCTACCATGTGGCACAGGCTTGGGTCTCTGTCCATATTAAGGTTTTAAATATTTGTCGACAATAACTCTAAGGTTGTATATTAAGTGAACTGTGCTGTGACTCTTCCTTTAAATGCAACACTATTCCCAAGTCTTTGTTAAACTGACATTGCACCTGGCTTACAGTTATTCTTTAGCCACCAGTTCAGCTTTCTTCTTTAAACAGAACTTCAAAGTTGGAGTATTTTTTACACAATATTAAATTAAAATTTACTGTCAGAATTTTTCTGAGTCCTTTCTGGATTTCCAAAGGTGTAATCAGAATTGAAATATATTAGAAATATATATCAGAATTGAAATAAATTCAAAATATATGATCACATTAGTTTTAAGTGTTAATCATTTTCTTTTTTTTTTAATACACAAGACCAGATGAACAGACACACCTCTTTTCTCCATAGCATGGAATCTAAACACCCATCTAGCCATCCCTGGAGGAACTTAACCTTGCTTTGTCACCTTTGGGTACAGAACATATCTGGTGATGATCCGGAAGGCCTTGGACTAAAATCTCAGATCCTCCCCCTCTCCATTTGCCCAGCCTTGATGAATGTTGGGTTGATTTTTTTTTTAATACACAAGACCAGATGAACAGACACACCTCTTTTCTCCATAGCATGGAATCTAAACACCCATCTAGCCATCCCTGGAGGAACTTAACCTTGCTTTGTCACCTTTGGGTACAGAACATATCTGGTGATGATCCGGAAGGCCTTGGACTAAAATCTCAGATCCTCCCCCTCTCCATTTGCCCAGCCTTGATGAATGTTGGGTTGGACCCTGACTCGCTGACTCTGCTATGTAAAGTTCTCCTCTGAGGCTTCCAGACCTCCATTTCTAAACATAGTACTGGACAAAACAGTCCACATTTCTTTTCCTCTTTTGTTCCTGAAACTTTACACCAAAGAACTGTTAGCATTGTTGAACACCAACATGTAGTGAACAAACACAGAACTTCTCAGTGCTGCAACTTTAGCAGTGACAATGAATCCTTCCCAGAGGTCTGCTGATGCACCCCTAAATTCTGGGGTTCCATTCCCAGGGCAGAACCCTTCCTTCCAGATCAGCATTCTTGAAAATGTTCTTATGAAGCCCCTGTTTCACCGCATGGAAGGACATTTCAGTTAGCCTCTTGTTAAGGTTGCCTTTGGCCTCATTCCTCCCTCACTCCTCTTGCTACCCACTATCAACACACACCTTTTAAAACTTCTAACTCGTAAATGTGTAAAATAGACCTGGGTCAGAGAATCCTTCTTCCTCTTCCTTTTCTCCAGGCCCCGACCGAGTGAAATTTAAAACACATCCCATAGATCAGTTTTCCTTCTCTGAAGTTAGGCATAGTCCACGACCCGGATTTTCAAATGGCCCAGGCTGGAGTCTGCAATATTTAATTCAGTCAGCTATTAAATGTCCTCCAGCTAAATCAAGAGTATAAGGATCCTTACAGGGATAATGATACCAGGAGCAGTCTGGTGAAGGAGTAAGGGGGCTGGGAAGGGGAGAAGACTCCAGGGATTCTTTGATTTGGAAAATCCTGTTTTGGGAACTTCTGTCAGAGTAATAACAAAGCAAAGAAACATGAAAGAAGCAACTCGCTGTCCCAGGATATTGTTTTAATGAAATACTACTACGATACACACAATCTACTATTAATAACCGCTTCTGAGAGTCCGCTTTTCCTTTACCTATTAGGGACCAAGAGGCTCCGTAACGTGATCCCCTCTCCCCCTTCTCCCACCGCCTCCTTTCCTCCCCAATTAAGCCAAAGTGGTTGTTCTTCTGAGTCCAGGCCCGCAAACAACCGTGGGCTGACAGTGCCGTCTACATCCCAGTTTCTGGTCCCTTCTCTTGGCAGAACCGGGTCCCGGGACTGGACTGCGGGGTTTTTTGCCCACTCTCTTCCGAAGGCGGGCTCCTCCGCGCCCCCGCACTCGGGGAGCGAGTTCTCCAGGTCCATGACTGGAAGCCTTCTTAGGACCCCCATACTTGTGGTACCAAGGAGATAGTGTGCCACAAATATGCCTGTTTTGGCTCCCAGCTGACCCTGCCCGGAGCTTTTTTTGTTGTTGTTGACGTAAAACACCCGGAGGGACTGCAACTAATAGAGCAAATGGGGCTGGGGGTAGGGCAGGGGAGAGAAGGGGCAGGGCTGTCTCTTATACACATCTAGATGTGTATAAGAGACACCCTACACGCCTGCCGGGCCATCTATGCTCCATCCAGACTACAGATTTCATTACGCTCGGTTGACTCTGGATTGACCAAGGAAGTCGCGGGGAAGTTAGGGTCTATTCATTTCCGAGGCGAGAAAATTGCTGCCTCAGAATCGAAGACATCTCCCTTCCAGGTCCCCTCTTAATGTTCTCGTCCCTCTGACAATCCCCCTTTAGAGATCTCGGAAATTTGCGAAGCGTTACTGTGCAAATGTAACGCAGCTACCCTGAGAGTTCAGCGAGAGCAGAAATTGTCTGGGCGCGTGTGATTTCTGCTCGTTTTGTTACGTTTCGGACTACTAGATTGGCAGCCCTAGTGTTATGTAAGGAGGGGGTGCAGTCCTCTGAACTAGCACCAAGCGGATTTTCTTTCTCTGCCTCCCACCTCCCAAACACCGGACTCTCTCGCACCTGCTTCTGCTGGTTGAAAAAACAAGCGAAAACGAATGTCCAGTCCCGGGTGCTAAACGCTCCCGCCAGCTGTTCGGAGGACTCCAGAAACGCGCATTGGGCGAGTTTAGAAGCGCTGTGGTTGGCTGCCTCCAAGAAAGCAGTTGACGATGTTAAAAGATAGACTTTGTGAATTTTGTGCAGGGGATTTACAGCGACAAATGCCCTCTTACCCCGTCTTTTCTCCTCAGTTTTAGCATCCTCCAGATAAGCAGGATTTTGCTTATAATAGGTGTTTATGGTTCCAGGAATTGCACTTTGATCTAGGATTTTGGGGGCGGAGTGTCTAAGGGGTCTCTAGACGCTTGTCTGATTTGAATGCTTTTCAGGATGATTTATGGCAAAAGGCTCCTTTCTGACGCTTCCAGATGCCAAAGCTCTTACCTTCCAGACAGGGGTGAGCGAAATCTGCTTCCAATAGCCGCGCGGATGGAAGCCCGCGCGCCTACCGCGCCTGGCTGCCGGTCACCCTAAACCGACTGTGTGGACCAACCTTCTCCCGGACCCGCAGATAACCTTTCCCCGCCTTCCAACTAAGGAGGGGGGAGGGATCTTCTTTTTTATGATGACAAACCTACGGAGGGAAACCAAGTCACCCCTCCTGTAAAGTTAGTCTCTTGCTGTTAACTCTGTTTTTTGCAATTAACCACCTGCTACTGCCCCGTTGGTGGTTTGGTGTTAATGCGATTTGACCCCACATGTGAAGCGGGGCGGGAATAAGCCCTCCGTTGGGACCCCTGGTGGTTTCACCCTCCGGCCTCAGCCTTCTGGCCGCGGCTGAGAGAACCGCTCTCCTGGTTCCCGCGGGGCGGAGGCCCGGGCGGCGCTCAGAAGCTGCCGGGGCGTCGCGGGGTAGGAGGCGATGTCTTCTCGAAAGCTCCCTGCAGTCTCTGGGCCGCGAGGCGAGGCCAGGAAAAATAACCCTCCCGACTCAATTACTGTGAGTTCCACCGGGAAGCTGAAAAGTTGAAATGTGCCCCGCTGCGGGGATGGGAGGGGGTGAGCAGCGGGCAGCTCAGAGCGGGCGAACGCTAGCGCGAGTTTAGGTGACCCCGCGGCCCGCGGTACTGAGAACGCGCGAAACACGTCTGTCAACCTGCAGCCAAACGTGGGACCGACCCACCGTAGCCTCCAGCGGACGCTTTTTCCACGAGGGAGGTTTTCCAGCTATTCCTTCTCCTTTCGAATTGTAACCGACTGGGAACTGGAGAGGAAAAACTTTGTTTTCTTTCTTCTTTCCCAAGGTGAAGGCAAATTAAGGAGGGAATTAGCCATTAGCCAGGGAGGCTTGAAAACCAGCGGTGAGGAGGGGTCGAGGCCAGGGCACCGCTGGCAAATGTCTGCTTACAGATGAAGGGTTGGCCCCGAGTGATATTCTGGTTATTTGCTTAGAATCCCACAAGGCTGGGAATCTATTTGGGGAACCGTGTCTGACCATTTCAGTCTTTTTTTTTTTTTTTTGGATGAACCTTCATCCTCTAGCCTTCTGTATCCCTTCGATGTTAGTAGCTTGAAGGTCAGCGGTTTGTTTTCCCAATGGAACATCAGGCTGATTTCCTGGGTGAAAGAGAACGGATTCACTTGAGGGCCTTTTTGAAAACCTTATTTCCCAATGTATAAGCAGTCTTCGTTCTTCATAACGTTACAAAACAAGGAACTAGATCAGAGTTGATTGGTTTATGTAGAACGGATCCTGATTTGATAAGCTTCATCACATGACAGACACTGATCACCCACCGCCTCCTCTCTCTCCAAGGGCAGCTTGAGAGGTTTTGAAAGTTGTTGCCTTTTTCCTAGAGTTCCCATCCCTACATCAAAAGACTTAGGTCACCTCTTGTCTTTTTTTGTATGTATATATCCAAGAGCATAAAAATATTAAATAAAAAAACTTTCCCAACTTCAAACCTATCAAATGTT
Organism: Cephalophus harveyi; assembly: GCA_006410635.1. Classification (NCBI taxonomy): domain Eukaryota; kingdom Metazoa; phylum Chordata; class Mammalia; order Artiodactyla; family Bovidae; genus Cephalophus; species Cephalophus harveyi. The sequence goes on from SJYT01077976.1 coordinate 67,138, forward strand.
TAACAGCTGAAGGATATTCATCTTTAGGAGGCAGGCCAAAATGTCAATAAAAATTTAATTATTTCTGAAACATATGGGAGCACTTACAAGACCTAAAATGTGATACTAAGTATTGATATTGAGAGGAAACCAAACAATATATTTTCATATTTGCTGGTCAAGACCTTATACCCCCTGCCTAAAGTTCCACAAGCCACAGAAATTTTTATTTTTTCCTGACAGAGTTTCTAAAACTAGCATGAAAGACAGGTTGGTGGTCAAAGGGGTCATCTGTATTCTATGTAAGGAGAAATTAGTGTTGAACTGTGTGTTTGGCATTTATGTTCTGTAGAAGACTGTCTGTGATGTAACCATAGCAAATGTTATTTCAGTGGTGGAGGGGGAGAAGTGTACACTGATGTGGCCATTTTTAATAAGTAACACAAATTGTCTTCTGAAATGTTTCATCCAAATCCTCTTTTCAACCTATAATTCTGCCGTGATGAGATGGCCCTTTACACTAGAAGGCGGCACAGGTGGTGTTATTTGTGTAGTTAGCTGTGATGAGCAACATTCATGTGTGACTTGGGATGATCTCTTTTTCCACTTAATGAGCAGCAGCTTCTTTTCCACTCAAAGCTTGCATAGGACTTCTGAGTTCTAGGAAATGACAGCAGACTTTTACTGCTGAATTGCAGGTTAATCTCCTGGTTGGCTAAGTCCTTTGATAAATCCTGATAGTGGTAGTTGGTTTGATGTTTGTCATTATTTCCAATTTTCCCTGTGACTCACTTCACAATGCCTTCAAGAGTTGCTGGACACTGCTTATCTGCTTCCTGAGTCAAGAGGTTCTCATTGTCAATTTTAGCTGGATACTGATTTATGTATCTTCCTTGGTTGGTTACCAGTAGGCTCTCTATCATAGCTATGAAGTCTCTATTTCTCTCAAAGTTTAGATTCATTGAATTCAGCCATTTAATTTATGGCAAAGGACTCTGAGGTCCACAGTGTTTAGGATATTTGCCCAAGACTAATTGGGCCTAGCTTGGTGCTTTTTTTCTTTACTTGGAGGCACGATTTTAAGATTTTCACAGGTTAGTAAACTCCAGAATTGGCCTGAATACTAGAACTACCCATTTTCTTCCAACTGAGCAACTGTTCCCCAAGGCTCATTAACTTTCTCTTTTACTACAAAGTTTTGCATAAACAAAATATATAAGACTACAACTGTCTCTTAATTAGTGAGGCTGTACACTACCCTGCATACACACAACACCTGGTAAACTGTAAAGGCCAGAATCCTATTTTGCTGTTTTATCTTTTCGTTTCCTAAGACTGAAAATGAGTATGTCTTTATACTAAAAATTCCAATAGTAGTATTATGAATATGTGCACCTTTAAGAGGACTTTTTATTTTATTTTGATTTTTACAATTACTGATACAAAGCCTTGTTTATGGAAAAATGCCCCGAGACCATTATTTTTGCTGTTTATAAGGATAATTACCACTAAGAATATTCTTATGAATTCAAAACTGATGGAAAAAGAAAGATAATTTAACTAGCATGTGCAGAAACTGTTGGTGGGGTAGACAAACCAGGAGTAGAGTTTACCCCATGGAGGGATTATGGAATGAGGCAGAACCAAAGGAGAGTGATCATAAGTGAGTTTTCCTACTCTTTACAAAGGATCCCAGAGGCATTTTGAATTTGTGATCTATTCTTGTCTGACATGCTTTCCTATGGGCCTTTGTTTTCCAGAGTTACTGATGCAAATAACAACTTGAAATCAGACTATAGGCAGCACAATTCTGAAAAATAACAACCAGGGTAAAGAGTGTGTGAATTTATTCAAATGTATAGCCACAAGTGACTCTCATTTACTCCTGTGAAATATCTACTCAGCTGTCTAATTGTACAGGAAGAGTTACATATCATGTAGATTTGCAGAAGCAATTTCGAAATGTTCACTCTTCCCAAAACACTTTTCCCCAAATGACAGATCGTGTGGGTGGCCACTATGACACTGCCTTGAATTAAACAGAGGCATGATTATTCAGTCAACAACATTTCTTGAGCGTCTCTCTAAGGTCTGAAGGCTATGTGGAAGTGACTGCATCATGCCCATCATAACAAAGTCACCTCTAATCACAGAAGGCTTGTCTCATCTGTGGGATATTTGCTGCATGTACACAGTGGCCCTTACAGTAGTTATTTCACCCCAGTTTTCTCTGCTATTTTAGAATAGTACAGAAAATCAGAACTCCCTAACTGTGGAAGAATATGAGTGGAGAGGTTAGCATTCTAAGAATGGAAACCCACAACAGAGGGTAGAAGTGAGTCCAAGAACACCTTTTTGCCTTTGCTATTTTTATTTCTTTTGAATGCACATTTATCAGTTTGTAGCAAAATCCTATAGCTTTCAGAGCTTCCCTCGTAGCTAAGTCAGTAAAGAATCTGCCTGCGATGCAGGAGACCTGGATTCAATCCCTGGGTTGGGAAGATCCCCTGGAGAAGGAAATGGCTTTCTTGCCTGGAGAATCTCGTGGACAAAGGAGCCTGGCAGGCTACAATCCATGGGGTCGCAAGAGTGAGACATGACTTAGTGACTAAGCCACCACCACCTATAGATTAATAGTTGCTTCTTAGACTTTAAACTTCATGCAGACAAATGCCTATCCAGCTCGCTACTATAATCCCAGCACCTTGTTTAGCACCTGTCACATGGCATTTTTGTTGATTCGAACTGACATCACCATTATATCAATACTAAGAGGGAAACTGAAGTAGAGAGGCAAAATTCAAATCTAAAAGAAAAAAATGACAATATGACAGTCCCATATTGTTATAGCAGAGGAATTCACATACTTGTCTCTCAGGTTTGTGTTTAGAATGAAAACCCAAGTAAGCACAAAATAAGACATTTGTTGAAACACTGGTAGTCAGACATTTAACTCAGGTGTTTTAGAGTGTCTTTTTGTATGGAGCCTACAGATGCCATCTGCCTATATGATTTGTGTGAATGAGTACAGGGCATCTGGCTTGCTTGGAAAATCAGTCAGAGCTGCACTGATTTCAGATTCCGTGACCCCATGGACCTAATGCCTTTGTTCAGTGAACATCCCTCACAGCTATATGTAGCAGTCTTAGCACCCCAAAAGCAGCCATTGTCAAATTTAATAAGGAATCTGGTTGGCTTGTTATCGGTGTGTTTTCATGTCTGTGAAACTGATTCCACTTGATTTCTCTGAAAGAGTTCCAACTCAGACTCTCTACATGTACTTCTTAACCAAACTGGGGCAGTCTACCCAGAAGGGTATCTTCTGCTCCTGCCAACTGGGGTTCCATTTCCCCATATTCCTGTGCCCTGTTGCCTCCTAAAACAGCATAATCACTGATAACTAAACAATACCTGTCAATCAGTATCTACTGAAAAACTGAAACTCCAAGTTTTTTGCATATATATGCAATATCTGCACACATATTCCAAACCCAAGAGTGACAGTTTAGAGACGGAAATATAATTGACTGTGAACTGAAAAGAGGCATTCTAAAAATATTTCAAATTTGCTATGATGAGTATGAATGAAGAAAGCTGCTTCTCCACCCCCATTTTTCTCCTGCCTTCCCCACTTCACTCCAGGGATGTGGTGAATTTGTGTAATTTAAGGCAGGTGGTCCACATAGTAGGCTGACCACAGAGGATGAGAGAGTGTGCATTTGATACCCTGACTGCTGCTCTTTAATAGACTTTAAATATACTTTGACTATTATTTGGCTTTTGGCTATTACATTTATTTTCACTTTCTTTCAAAGGCTTCTCTCTTTCATTTCGTCATTTTCCACATACTGAAATGTAACCCAGGTCCAATGGCACCAAATAGAGGATTTATCTATACTGTCATCAAACTAAATGCAAAGGAAATATCAAAGGGGAGCAAAGGGCACCACTATATTTTGGCTCTTGAATGCTAATAGAAAAATGCAAGCATTTTTCCCTGCCTAGGTAATAACAATACTTTATTTTTATATAAAGCCTTTCATCTGAGAATCTCAAAGACCTTCAAGATGTCATTTGGGTCTGGCATTCTTCAATTGCCTGCCCTTTGTCTCTTTCAGTAAGGAAACATTCCTGTTGGATGTAGTTTCATATCTGAGCTTGCACTTAGGTATGCATATTCAGAGGTCCAAGGGCACTGAGTGTTTCTTGGATAGATCAAACAAATGACCAGTTATGACATTCTCAAAACAGCCCTGAGAGGAAGATGGGTGGCAAAGGTGATTATCTAATTTGCAGGTGGAGCAATTGTGACACAGCAGGTTATGTGACCTACGCAAGGGCACACAGTGGAGTCTTTGTTACTGCTGGCAACAGTAGTAACATTTACCAGACCAATAGCATGGCTGTGTTTCTTCGACATCCCACCTATCTGCTCCTCCTTTCAGCATAAACATCTCTAAGAAATGGCACCCTTCTGCTTATTAGAAAAGACTCCAATGCAAGAGAAGAGAATAGAGTAGCAGCTTTGGAAATGTTGAAGACCTGTCTTCCCCAGAAAAGTCACTCAACTTATAGTCAAATTAGTGAGTAAAAAAAAAAATGAAAGAAAAGAGGAATATCCTTTGCACATATAAGGTGGAAGCTTGATCTTTAAGTTCCGTTCCTTTTAAGTAAGAGACCATATGTTGATCTCAGCCAGGAAGTATAGGTATAATATTTTATGTATTATAAATAAATATATATATATAAAAGAATGAATATACATATATATTTTTAAACTAAGCCATGTGTACATTTTAAAACTTAAAAGCATTTTTCATTTATATCTTATTTATAACTAATTTTTTTTTCTTTCCTGAATTTTCCTTTTGCCTCATTATCTCCAAACATAGTCATTTGTCTCAACATCATAGTTATTAGTCTGAAGAGTCCTGAAGTCTGGGTTATTACTCTTTGGCATCGCTGTATGATTTACTGTTAACTCAGTGTTTGACAATTCTAACTGTGACATTCTACTTAACATTAATGTTTGACTATCCTCTTGGGACACCATATCATAATTTACTTTTAATTTAAAAACTCATTGTCAGGTTTGGGGCAGGGAATCCAGCTCTGCTTTTGCAAGCAAAGTAACTTCTGTTTTATTCCAGTAAGGAGAGCTAATGGAAGGAATAAATATATATTTTAAGAGAGGACTACATAATAAATGAGACTGTACTCTTCATCTGAGAATAATTATACATTTGAAACAAAAATTTAATAAATTATATATTTATTAAACAAAATTATTTTTTTCTTTAATACTCAATTTGAGTTTCTAAAATGAAAACTATTTTTCATAGTAAAGGATTGTCACAAAAAAGCCCGAGTGAAGTTCTAGAGCAATCCTAGTATCCAATATTCTATAATCTGTCATTAGTCCAGCTTACTGGTAGTTAGTTATATATATTAAAAAAATCGTGGGTCTGTGTCTTCCTATCTTTCTAAGCTGAGAAATTCTCAGATCTAAATATGTAATTTAAAAAGTTTGGTAAAAGCTGTTCCATATATGACATTGATTTTACCATATCAGGGGTAAAAATCTCTAAGTGATATGCCCATTTTCTTTATCTGTACATACCATCTAGGATCTCAGCATAGTTTTGATCTGTACCAGAAGAAATATGCATAAACAATCAGGAGCAATGATGGAAAAAAAATAACAAACTTGATTATCTTACTTGGCCTGAGTTTGAGAGTCTATGAACTGCATTTTGTCATTATTGTTCTCTCTCTTCCACACAGTCTCTATTGCTTAGTGCTCTCTCTGTGAATGAGGCCAAATCTGAGAAAGAAGGTGAAGGTTTAGCAATATGAAACAATGCAAGATGCTTAAAATTTTCCTGCTTTATCATATAATCTAAGCATGATTTTTGCACTCCTCTCTCTTATATAGGGTAATGAAACACTTAGTGCTGTCCTTTTCATTGGCATATGTATCTTTGTTTTGAGGTGATGAGAACTTCTTGCATTATTAATTTTGCCCCAAATAAAAGTTCCTCTTGTTAAATTAGTTTAGAATATAAATGGAAAAAAAGAACAAGTCTAAATCTAAGCTCCACTAGTTATTAGCTGTGCTGTTTTGCCAATTAATTGAATTATCCTGAGTGTATGATTCTCTAAAATTTGGGAGCTTAATACTATCACAAGCATTATCATTCTGTCATTCTGTGATCTATAATAATCTCTCTAATGATGCTTCAATAAAATATAATTTTAAATTACCATTGTCAATTAGGTTGTCAAGAAATTTTCTGTCAGACGCCAAATTTTAAATCCTGTAAGATCAAGTAAAATATATTTTCTAAAACTATAACTTAAAAATTGTGAAGTGAAGCATTATTTTAAAATCCAAAAACTCTTTCTGAAATTCAAACAACTATAATTAAAAAGAAAAATAATAATGAGCTCTGGAAGTGAATATAAAAGCAGTAATAAATGAGTAACAAATCATTGCTTTAAAAAGATATTTGCCACTAGTTTTACTTTGCTACTTTCTTGTTTCAAAAAGTATTTGTTATAAATCTTTTAAATTGAGAAGATTGAGTCTATCTTAAATCATAAGATATCTTTACTAGTCAATATTAATCATATTCAGCAGCTCATAGCTACGCTATATGCCTATGAAGGACAATGAGTGTGCATGTTTACCTAACAATTAGCATTCTTATTACTGGTAATGAAAATGATAGATACAGGAATGTATATTGGTTTCAAGGCTTCTTTGACATACTAATTCATAGTTCTTTATCGAAATTTCCTTTTTCACATATGGCATCAAAGTAAGAGTTTAAAACTTGAAACTTTTCTTAGGATTCATGTTCTGAAGTATTTCTGTTTCTTGTTTTGTGGTCATGAACCACAGAGAAATTTGTCTTTTTTTACATACACTGGAAATAATTTACTGCTTTTAGAAATATTAAACCACAAAAAACCCCAACGTTAAAGAAACATTATGAGTGTGCTGGAACCCAGAAGGAGCCAGGGAATGGAGAGTTAATGCAGAAGCTCTGATCTGGCTCTGTGTCCAAGGGGCTCCAGGACCTCCCTCTGAAGAGTGGCAGATAGTACCCAGTCCACATTTGTGTAAGAATTTTACAAAGAAAATATTGGCAAGATGATATTGTAGAGGGCACACATGGTTAATACAATTCTGAGACACTAATCCCATTTCCTTAAATACGAAATAAGAGTCTTTGTAAACATCAGTTTATAGACAAAAGTCACAAATTGTAAAATGACAGTATAGATTCCAGTCTGGTATAGATTCATTCAACCATATGTACTTGACAAAAATGACATTCTGTTTCTAGAAGCAATATTCACTTGCTTATGGTATATGGGTCAGCAATACTTTGAAGCCCATCTGTCTTTCTGATCTCACTTCAGAGGCCAGAGATTCAGGATATTCATACCGATTAGTCTCAGGGAAAAAAACGTCTCCTTTATGTACATAACACGGAAGGCAAAAGTTCAGTGATTGTAGTGGATATATTTTTATAGTTTTTTCTAACATTATCTCGCAATAATCATCTAAAAACTGAAATTCATAAATCAGTCGAGAGCAAATTTCTATTGATGACACATTTCATCTGCTTTGTTATTCTATTGTATTACATTTAATTAAATTGCATAACACTTTTCCTCAAATGCTTGTTTCCATTATAAAACTTATTTTTTAATGCAGAAAACATTTTGAATTTTTAATAAGGATATCAATAAAGTGGTTTATTTTAAAAGAAATGATGAAATGCAAAATTTATTATTACAATTAACCTTAATTTAGAACAAAATGTCTTACTGGATTAAGTACAATGGTGAAAATTTTTAAAATCTACAAATATAGAAAGACTAGAAGTTCTTGAATTATAGAAAATGTAATGCACCTGAATCATCCCAAAACCATCCCCTCCACCCATCTGTGGAAAAATTGTCTTACATGAAACTAGTCCCTGGTGCCAGAAAGGTTGGGGACCACTGTCTGAGATGAGTTTCTTCACACTGAAGAATCAGTAAATGAACAATATATTTCTAAGGATAAAAAAAGAAAGTACTCTCATCTAGTTAATAAGAAGGACTTCATTATGTAATATTCTGTGACAATATTAGGAACATCCCATTTTGCTAGAAATATATGTGGTAGAAATGTTTCTTGTTTTGTCATGTTTGTGAACCAAAATTTACTTGATATGGTGCATTAGTGGACAAATCTTCAAGGGAGATATGTATACAAAGGTAGTTGGAAGGAAATAGATGGTGTAGAAATTTAAAAATTCATTAGATTACTCCAGAACAAAAAATTGATGTTTTACAATTATGAATCAGATATGGTCATCATCATCATCTCTCTCTCTCCAGAAAAATATGAGCCATAAAACATTTCAGAACCTTTTAAAGCATTGTATGTTAGATGTGTATAAGAGACAGTTTTTATACTTGGGAAAGAATTGTTGCATCCTAAAAATATGTTTATTAAATCTTTATATATTGGTTTAGATCTAAAATCTTATTTTCTATATTTGAATATAGAAATCTTTAAAGCATTGTTGAATTAAGATTGTGCAATAAAGCATTTCCAGATTCATGAGCATAATTATAATTTTTCATATTACATATTCCAGATCTTAGACTTCATTGGGTTGCAGTTCATATGTAAATAAATGAAGTTATTCAAACTACTTTTTAAACATAATTTCCCTCATAAACACAGGAAGCACATCACCAGGGAGAAAAATAAGTACATGAATAAATCTGAAAATTAAACTATGTAGGCTTAAAAAAAATCACAGCTTTACAAATGAGAGGCATTTTGCCTTTCTATTCTAGATTTAAAGGAGGACATTTGACACATTTACATGGCAAACTCAGTCAATGTTTGGAAATGCTTTGTAGTGGCCAAAAGCTGTGCATTTCCTTCTGTTGACTTGATTTTTTTTCTTCCAATAAAGTTAATTAATAGAAGATGCATCAAACAGGATTATTGCAGATGTGCACATACTGCAATGCTAATTGCTCTTATTTTTTACAATCCAGTCCTGCACATGCTTTAATTTATATTTGCCTGACTTAGCTTTTTAGTGAATTAGAGGCACTCTGCCACACACTGGATAGCAATGTGCTTGCATCACTCGATTATCTCAGATGCATTATTGTCTAGAATCTATGCTCCTAATTTCCTTACCACCCACACCCATCTCTTTCCTCTGTTTGGAAGGCTGATTTGTGTTAAGAAGGGACCACCAAGCTATTAACTCTAGGACATAACTAGCATTGTTCATAGAGAGTAGGGCTTATGATCATATCACATTTTAACTCTTCCACCAGCATTATCCTCGTTTCCCCAATGCTTTCAAGAGGCAATAACTCGAAATGCCTCGCATGGAAATGATAAACTGCCTGTTGTGCCTTTTCTTTGAAGGAGTTCTCCTGCAGAGTATCATATTTAAATAAATTGCCATTGAGTTTAGCAAGCAGCACAATCATGCCCATTGAGGTGGAGTCTTTTGATCATATTTTGTAATGCAATCAAGGATCACATGAGGATTCTGGCACAGGCCAGCCTTGCTGTGTGCTAAATAGGCGATGGGAGAAAGAAAGCATTAATTGCCCTGAATCCCCCTGACATAATAAAGCACACCTGTGTCCCAGATACCACAGACCCCAAGGCAATGCTTACATCTATATCCACAGTAATTCTTTCCACTCGATTGATCAGTAGTTTCAAACTATCCAATTTTTAAAAAATTTCCAATACATTCACATTGTCCAAGAAGGTCAAACGTGTGTGCATAAGCATAGCTCTTCTGTACTTTAACGTAGTTGAATGCAGTAGATGGGGAACAGGATACCTGAATTGTGAGTACTCTTGTTGAGTCAGTTGACATCTCTACCATTAGTCTCACCCTCTCTCACACCCTCTCAGAAATCGGCAAGACCTGGACAGTAACTTACTGAAACAGTTGTCTTGAGGCTGATATGAGTTTATGGTTAAGAAAAACTTAGATATATATAAAGCATTTTACACATGTGCCATTCTGAGAACTGTGTGGATGTGTGTGGCACAGGACTGTATGAATGGCGTTTCATTCTCATTACTTCTTTGCAAGCATTTTGACAGGATTAATCTTTGGCAAAAAGGACTTGCAGATCTTTCATCTACCAAAGAATACGGGGTCACTAGCAGGGAATGGCTAACTGACAGATGAATTAAGGAAACTTGGGGATACCATTGAACTTTGGTCTGTGGATTTACCAAGAGGCAGAGGACGTTGGAAATGGGGGCTTGTAAGGAATTTTCTGCTCTACAGGTCCAGCATTCTCAACTTTCTGTTAAACTCTGAGGTATCAATGAAAAAGAACTAGCCAATACCATCCCTAGTCATTTTCTGCTGACAGATATTGTTTAGTAACCGGGTACCCTCGCTGCCTGTTTTTGTTTTTGTGAATAGTACAGAAGAGAGAAATGAGAATTAAGAAATAATTACTGCACATAGATTTTTTTCCCCCCAGTTTCCACTAGGATAGTTTTTACAGTTCAGATTTATCTCTTCCTCCCCAAAACAGAATGTAATTTTTATATTGCATTCCAGTAAAACCTCAAAAATCATAAATGCCATTTTTTTTCTGAATGATTTTCCTCTTTTATAAAGAAGAAATGTAGGGGCCTACTCCTAGTCTGATACCTTACCTTTCTACCAAATGGGGGGAAAAAGGGGGGATGGGGATTGGAGTAGGAAAGCACATGATTTGTCCTAGAGAGTCATGACTGAGACTTTTCATAAATTTTAAGCAACATTTATAATTCTACATCCTTATTATGAGCTAAAGTCAAATGGCCTGAAAAGTAAATGACTGACAAGGCAAATGGACTCATTGGCTTTCATATTATTTCAAAGCTTATATTACTTACCTAAGGCTTCCATAACAAGGACCACAGGGTGGGATTAACAACAAAAATGTATGTTCTCACAACCCCAGAGGATAGAAGTACAAGATCCAGTTGGGGTAGAGTTGGTTTCTTTTGAGGAATCTCTCCTTGCCATATCAATGGCCATCCTCTCCCCATGTCTTCACATAGGCTCTCTTCTGTGTGTTTCTATGTTCTAATCTCTTCCTATTTATTGACTCATTTATATTTGAGGTATAATTGGCATTAACACTATATTTGTTTCAAGTACACAACACAATGTCTGTACATTTGTATACACAGCAAATGAACACCATGCCATGTATAGTTAACATCCTTCAGCTTACATAGTTATAAGTAATTTTTCTTGTGATGATGACTTTTCAAGATATATTTGTAGCAACTTTTAAATATGGCATACAGTTTTATAAACAATAGTCACTATCCTGTATATTATATCCTAATGACATTTATTTTATAACTGGAACTTTATACCTTTTGACCCCCTTCACTGATTTCTCCCACCTGCCATTTCCCATCTTTGGCAACCACCAGTCTGGTATTTGTGTTTATGGACTTGGTTTTGGGTATGGGTTTCTTTTAAATCATTACATGCATAAATGGAATGCATATTTTCTCTCTCTGATTTACTTCACTTAGTATAATGGCTTTGGAGTTTATCCATGTTGTTTTCAAATAGCAAGATTCCATGCTTCTTTATGGCTGAATAATTTTCTAATATATATTTACCTACATACCAAACTGGCACACTGTATTTATACATATCACATTTACTTTATTCATTCATCCATCAGTGGACACTTAGCTTATTTCTAGTCTTGGACACTGGTTATATTGGATTAAGGTCCACCCTAATGACTTCATTTAACTTGTAAAAATTCGGTATACAAATGGAGTCACATACTGAGGTACTAGGGGTTAGGACTTCAACATGTAAATTTTGGGAGGATACAAATCAGCCCATCACAGAGCCCCCTTTTTTTTGAAGGCTGTTGAAAAATTCTGCCTCAGATACCTTGAAGAAGAAATATCTTCCATTAACTCCAACCCAAATTGCAGAAAACTTAAAATGTATTAAATTTGCAATGCTGACAATTGCAGGTGGGGATTCCTAGGAGATATATTGGCAGGACTTTGGGATTATATAAAAACTAAGCAAACACTGAAGTAAAATCAGAAGTGACCACTAAAGACATGATAAAATTGAAATAATCTAAAAAACATCTTCTTCATTGTATATAGGGAGAGCTACATCAAATATCTGTTCTTTCTTACATAAATCCACACAAATAATCAATCCATAGCCTCCTCTATAGCTTTGCCTTATATTTCCTTACTGCTTTTGTTTCTTGCCTCTCCAACTTGGTGGCTCTGACCCTCTCATCCCCACTAAATCCCCATATGTAAATTTTATGTGGATAAAGCATTGTATGTTTTGATTCACTGTGTAGTCCTAATGTTAGGTATAGAATGCAAGCTAAGTAAATATTCCATAAATATGTAGCAAGGTTGTTGTGAGATAATAGGGGCTAGGAATTTAGGGGTCCAAGTTACTCTCTATTGCATCTCGTATTTTGTATATTGCAGGAGCAACACAAAATATCTGGGTCTCCCAGAAGTCCAGAGTTTAGTTAAAGCAGTTCTTTATCAAAAACTCTGGTAGCTACCAGTCTCAGTCAGGTCAAAGATCACCTTGATTAGCAGACATACCTATGAATCAGTCAGTTCATCAGATAACTGATCGGTTGTTGATAACATGAGTCAGAGCATATACCAGCCATGTTTACATTAATCCTTAGAGTAATTCACAGTGAGATATATAACTCTATTTTACAAATAAGATTATAAAGTTCAGAGAAGTTGAGTAACTTACCTAGGATTTCACAGCCATTAGCTGACCAAACCAGGATTTGAATTTAAGTTTGACAGATTCAAAGCCCCATAACCTCACCTCCACCCAACTTTGTCTCTAGTCAAAATAGTCATTCTAATGGAGCTGGGGACTCATGGCTAATTACAACCCAATCATACTTTAAAATATCTTGCTTTTTTGAAAAGGATGAAAAATTTGTCAAAATTCTACTTTCCTTTTCATTAAAGTCCAACAAAATATTGGTTTGTTGTTGTAAATACAGCGTGTGTCATTAAAAGCTGGGTGGTATCTTCTGAAGAGAAAGAAATCATCCATCTTTTCTCAACTGATTTTCTCATAACTTGACTTCAGCTAAACTTATTAATCAGAACAATGAAGAAAAATTCACAAGGCCCATGAGTCAGTCCATTTCAGATTCTCAGTGTCAGCAAATGGCCTCAAAACCCAAATACAGTCTTTTCACACGATGCATCTTGGACAGTTTATTACAGAGGAGGTAGTGTAGAAGAAAACAGTCTGTTTTGTGATCCATCCAGGGTTGTAGTCAAATGTCTCTATCCCCAAAGGCAATTTGGCAGCTTTGGGCTTGGTGCCCACATTGTTAAAGCTGTGTCTATTTTCAAGTCTCTAGAATTGTTTTTATTTAATATTTTAAATATTCCTGTTTCTTCATGTCCCCTTCCCATTCTATAGAGGAACTGTTTAAATTATATGATTGATCTAATTGGGGGCAGCAACTCTACTATGCCAATACTTCAGCAGGGAGACTTGTCTTTTTGTAGCTTTATATACAACTTTCTAGTCATTTTAATATCATTTCTATCTATCTGCAATTCCAGTCTGCAATTCTAGTGACTGGAGTTTAATATGGGGTAGAACAAGTGTGTTCAGGGTGCATGTATATAATTATTGTGTATTAGGAGGCTTTCAGTAAATGATTGCTAATTTGAACTAATATGCAGCCATATGTCTTGTTCACTTGCCTCTGATCCCCTTTTCTCTGTCACTTATTGGTGAGACCTCCAAAGTCTGTTCCTTTGATTCAAATCTCCCTTGAGGCTGCTCCACAAGATGACATTTTGCAAGGTACTTGAGTACCTTGCACATTCAGTTTTCATGTTTATTATGTGGGTAATAATGGTATATGTCTCAAGAAGTGTGCGAGTTGAATAGGAAAATCCATGTAAAGGACTTGAACCAGTATCTGTGACATCATACTGCCTAATCATTATTCCATCTTGTTCTTATTCTGGTTATTATTATCATAGAAAACCCTAAAAAATACTCTTAGCTTTTGAGAAAAGGAAGAAAAACCATGTCTCTGAACTTTTCTCCTTCCAGTTCTGTGCATATTTAGAGCTGAGAATCACTGAGATTTGTACTGACAGCGTGACTGCAGCAAGGTTAATAGTACAAATTTGCTACCCCAAATCTGAATTGGTTATTAGCTTTTGCCACACTTCAAATCCTTTCTCAGCCATGCTCACAGACACAAAAGTACATATAAGATTGTATGTGTGTAGTGAGGGTGAGAGGCTTCCTTTGTGGCTCAGATGGTAAAGAATCTGCCTGCAATACAGGAGACCCAGGTTCAATCCCTGGGTGGGGAAGATCCCCTGGAGAAGGGAGTTGGCAATGCACTCCAGTATTCTTGTTTGGGAAATCCCATGGACAGAAGAGGCTAGCGGACTATAGTCCATGGGGTCGAAAGAGTTGGACATGATGGAGCAACTAACACGTGCATGCAGTGAGGAAAACAGGCTGGACCTCCACTCCTAAATACTGAATAGCACTAGGTCACTGGGATGAGTGGTTCTCTCTCTAACCTCTTCACCTTCCCTCAGTAAATCTGATTTACTTACTGTCACTCAGGAGTAGGGGAGGAAAGGATGACTAACTCTCTGCAATGAGAAAGCTTGTACTGTAAAATACAATGGGTCAGAGGAGGAGCTATGCTATGGGTCAGAGGAGCTATGGGTCTGTGGGTCCATGGAGGAGCTAGGCTAGGTCACCAACCTGACATCTAGGACCAAGCATTATACTACAAGTCTTTTATGTGGTTGGTTATTTTCCAATATTTAAAACAACAACAACAGAAATAACAAACAAACAACAACAAAAAAAAAAACCCACCTGCTGACTACTTAAGGTTTTAAGGCTAACAGAATAAACCCCCTATTTTCTTGGTTACTGACCACACAGCCACTAACAAGTCAGCTCCTGATCTGATTTAAAAATGAAACACTGAGGCAAGTTTTTGCAAAGAGTTTTGAAACTGTTGTCATTGAGTATAGACATAGGGCTATAGAAAAATCGAAGGATATGAAATATATACAAGCCATATTGTTGTCGTTGTTGTTGTTCAGTGACAAAGTTGTGTCCAGCTCTGCAACCCCATGGACTGCAGCATGCCAGGCTTCCCTATCTCTCACCATCTCCCAGAGTTTGCCCAGGTTCAGGTTCACTGAGTCGGTGATGTCATCCAATCATCTCATCCTCTGCCACCCTCTTCTCCTTTACACAGCCATACTACTTCTTTTGACAATACTCCTGCCTCTTACATGCATTCAAACACGATCAGTAAGAAGAAAAACCTAGTGAACTTTTCGGGTTGAGGGCAAGTAGTGCATCAGTTGATGTCTTCAGGGTCATACCATGCTTGTTACTCCAAGAAATGTCTGGAGGAGCATGCAGCACAGGCTCGATGGTGGAGCATCGAGGAGTTATTCCACCTTACATGACCAAGTGCTGTCAGTCCCGTGGATCTGTGGCCTCTGGTAGCTCCTAAACACCCTGGAGTCAGTGTCTCTGCTTCACTTTGGTTCTGCAATTAAACCTGAGATTTATAACATATCATATTTTTTCTCTCTCCCATGGAGTGCCAAAATCACTCTCTTCTCCATAATGCATTTTATTACTCTCCCCCAGACATAAGGCATATAAGGAGGCCAGCAGAGAGTCCCTGAGTGAGGGTAAGCCAGCAGAAGCACACACTGTAACTGTCCCTCTTGCCTCTTCTAGGACATACCCATGTGGCAGCCCTTCTCACCTACAATCACTGCCCCAACCACAGGAAAGAGAACTAGTGCAAAGCGTGTTTTGGGCACTGTGTATTATTTTGCTGCTGCTGCTAAGTCGCTTCAGTCGTGTCCAACTCTGTGCGACCCCATAGACGGCAGCCCACCAGGCTCCCCAGTCCCTGGAATTCTCCAGGCAAGAACACTGGAGCGGGTTGCCATTTCCTTCTCTAATGCATGAAAGTGAAAAGTGAAAGTGAAGTCACTCAGTCATGTTCGACTCTTAGCAACCCCATGGACTGCAGCCCACCAGGCTCCTCCGTCCATGGAATTTGCCAAGCAAGTGTACTGGAGTGGGGTGCCATTGCCTTCTCCCTGTATTACTTTACATACGGCTAAAAACTCCAGGCATTTGAACTCGCTATCTTACTCATCAGTGTCACATGTAATCTTGCTTCATCATTCCAATCAGAGGAAATAGCATGTTCCGCATTTTTACAAAATGTAGGACTCCCTCACAATTCCTGAGATCTGAGTTTGAAACTGGAAGTGAACCTTTCCAGAACTAAGTTAAAACTAATGTCGTCAAGCACAACATCATGGTTCAGAGGGAAAAAAGAAAAGAATCCAACCAAGGTTCACCAACTGAAAAGTTCTTCAGTCCCCCCAGACATCGAATGCCTCCTTAGAAACCATGTTAATGAATTACATGTAAATAAATCAGAACAGAGGTATTATTCACTCAAGGCTTCAAAGGGAAAAATATTTAGCCATAGGTCCTTTCACATTTTCTAAATGTTCTTCAATTCTACAACATTGTTGAAAAATAGAATTTTTATAGCTTTTTTTGAGCTATAGTTCATATACCATACAGTTCAACATCTAAAGTGCACACATCAAAGAGTTTTAATATATTCATACATATATATATATATAGCAAGGACTATCATAGTCAATTTTAGAATATTTTCATCATTTCAAAAATAAACTATCATTTAAATACCATCGTCCTATGCCTCTGTATTTGTCAGCCCTAAGCAACTAACAATCTGGCTGGACATTTCGTGTAAGTGGAACCATGTCATAGGTATTTTTCTGTGATTGGCTTCTTTCATTTAACATAACGTTTTCAGGGTCTATCAATGTTACCAATGTTCATCAATGTAGCACATAATAGTATTTCACTCACTTTTATGGTCAAATAACATCCCATTGTATGGATATGCTACATTGTATTTATCCACTTATTGCTGACAGATGTTTGGGTTCTTTCCACTTTGTAGCTATTTTAAGTGATGCTGCTATAGAGATTCACATAAAAGTCTTGGTTTGTAAATGTGTGTGTGTGTGTGTGTGTGTGTGTGTGTGTGTGTATTTCTTTTGGGGATGTTACTAGAAGTAGGATTGATGAGTTATATAATAAATAACTCTATATTTAATTATTTGAAGAACTGCTCTTGTTTTCCAAAATGGTCTCACCATGCTACATTCCTACCTGCAGTTCATGAGGGTTCCAATTTCCCACATTCTTGACAATATTTGTTATATGACTTTATGATTCCAGCCATTCTAGTGGGCATAAAGAGGAATCTCATGGTTTTGATTTGCATTTCCCTGATGGCAAATGATGTCATATATCTTTTTATTTGCTTACTGGCCATTGAAGTATATCTTCTTTGCCCATTTTATTTTTTGCCTGTTTTAAAATTAGGTGATTTGTCTTTCTGTTATTGAGTTGTATGGGTTCTTTGTATATTGTAGACACAAGTCACATATATGTTTTGCAGATACTTTCTCCCACCCTGTTGGTTATCTTTTCCTTTCTTGCTAGTGTCCTTGAGGCTCAAGAATTTTGAATTTTGATGAAGTCCAATTTATCTCTTTTTCCTTTTGTTGCTCAAGTTTTTAGCATCATATATAAGAATTCATTGCTAAATTCCAGATCATGAAGATTTATTCCTGTGTTTTCTTCTAAGGGTTTGATATTTTTCAGTTCAGTTCAGTTCAGTCACTCAGTCGTGTCCGACTCTTTGCGTCCCCATGAATTGCAGCACACCAGGCCTCCCTGTTCATCACCAACTCAAGGAGTTCACCCAGACTCACGTCCATTGAGTCAGTGATGCCATCCAGCCATCTCATCCTCTGTCGTTCCCTTCTCCTCCTGCCCCCAATCCCTCCCAGCATCAGAGTCTTTTCCAATGAGTCAACTCTTCACATGAGGTGGCCAAAGTACTGGAGTTTCAGCTTTAGCATCAGTCCTTCCAAAGAACACCCAGGACTGATCTCCTTTAGAATGGACTGGTTGGATCTCTTTGCAGTCCAAGGGACTCTCAAGAGTCTTCTCCAATACCACAGTTCAAAAGCATCAATTCTTCGGCGCTCAGCTTTCTTCACAGTCCAACTCTCACATCCCTACATGACCACTGGAAAAACCATAGCCTTGACTAGATGGACCTTTGCTGGCAAAGTAATGTCTCTGCTTTTGAATATGCTATCTAGGTTGGTCAGCTTTTAGTTAATTTTTGACCTCTTTTGAGTTAAATTTTACATATGTCATGATTTAAGGGCCCAATCTCATCGTTTTACTTATGGCTATCAAGTTGTCCTAGCACTGTTTGTCAAAACAATCATTATTCCCCCTCTAAGTGGTCTTAGCATCCTTGCTAAAAATCAGTTGACCTTAGACACATGGATTTATTTATTTCTGGACTCTCAGTTCTATTCATTTAATCTATGTCTATCCTTATGACAGTACCACACTGCCTTGATTAATGTTACTTTGTAGTAAGTTTTGAAATTGAGAAATGTGAATCCTCCTACTTTGATTTTTTTTTTTCCAAGATAGTTTTATCTAATCTGAATCCCTTGAATTTCCATTTAAATTTTAGAATCAACTTGTCAATTTCTAATAGGGAGGGCATAGAATCTACATATCAATTCAGGGACTACTGTCATGTTAACTATTAAGTCATCCAATACATGAACATGGACAACCCCACATTTATGTAAATATTTTAAATTTCTTTCAACAGTGTTTCCTAGTTTTCAGAATAAGTTTTGACTTCTTTTATTTAATTTATTCCTAATTATTTTGAAGTGAAGTGAAAGTCTCTCAATTGTGTCCAACTCTTTGCGACCCCATGGACTGTAGCCTGCTAGGCTCCTCTGTCCATGGGATTCTCCAGGCAAGAATACTGGAGTGGGTTAGCCATTTCCTTCTCCAGGGGATCTTCTTGACCCAGGGGTCGAACCCAAGTCTCCTGCATTGCAGGCAGACTCTTTACTGACTGAGCTACAAGGGAAGCCCTTGTAGCCCATCTCTAATTATTTTATTTAAAAAAAGTTTTATAATTTTTATTTACTTACGTATTTCTGGCTGCACTGAGTCTTTGTTGCTGCAGGCAGGCTTTCCTCTAGTTGTGGTGAGCAATGCCAACACCCTAATTGTGGTGTGTGGGCTTCCCATTGCACTGGCTCCTCTTGTTGCAGAGCACGTGCTCCAGGGCATGCAGACTTCAGGAGCTGTGAATCCCAGGCTCTAGACCGTGGGCTCAGGAGTTGTGGTGCATGGCTTAGTTGCTTTGAGGCAAGTGGAATCTTCCTGGGCCAGGATGGAACGTATGTCCCTTGCATTGGCAATTGGATTTTGTTTTTAAACCACTGAACCACCAGGGAGGTCCCATTTTATTATTGTTGATGCTCTGTAAGTTGAATTTTTCTCCATTCCACTTTCGATTGTTCACTGCGAGTGTAATAGAAACACTATTGATTTTTGTATATTTACCTGAAACCTTGCTGAACTCATGTATTAGTTTTTTGTCTGTATGTTCATTGTTTTAAACTCCTTAGAATTTTCTATAGATAAGATCTGGATGCCTTTTATTTATTTATAGTACCTAGTTTTCCTGGAGCCTTCAGTATAATTTTGAATAGAAGTGGTGAGTGTTGACATCGTTGTTCTATCCCTGATCGTAGAGGGAAAGCAACCTGTCTTTTTACCATTAGCCGTGGACTTTTTTGTAGATGCTTTTTATCAGGTTCAGAAGAGTCTCTGAGTGATTTTATCATGAAAGGGTGTTGGATTTTGTAAAATACTTTTTCTGAGACTATTGAGATGATAATGTGGTTTTTGTTTTCGATTCTGTTGACATGGTATATTACATGAATTGATTTTCAGATACTAAACTAATTTTGCATTTCTGGGATAAACCCCATGTTGTTATGGTGTATAATTCTTTTTTATATTGCTAGATGGCCAGTATCTTGTTGAGGACTTTATATACATATCCATAAGAAATATTGGTCTACAGTTTTCTCATTATCTGATTTTTCATATCAGGATAAAAAATAGCCTCACAGATTGCCTTCTTGGACCTTCCTCCCACCCCCTCATCCTACCCCTCTAGTCAGCACCCAGCACCGAGCTGAGTTCCCCTGTGTTATACAGCAGCTTCCCACTAGCTCCCAGTCTACCTCACCCTCCCCTTCTCCCCTTACTTTGTGTTCACATCTCTGTTCTCTACATCTGTACCTCTATTCCCACCTCTGAAATAGATTCATCTGTACCATTTTTCTAGATTTCACATATATGCATTAATATATGATATTTGGGTCACCATCATCAAAAAATCTACAAACAGTAAATGCTGGAGAGGATGTGGAGAAAAGGAAACCCTCCCATATATTTTAAATTATCTCTAGATTACTTATGTTACCTAATACAATGTGAATGTTATGTAAATAGTTTTAATTGCAGTGTAAATACTATGTAATTTGTTGCCAGTGCATGGAAAATCCAAATTTTGCTTTTGGGAACTTTATGGAATTAAAAAAATGTATTTTGGATCCACAGTTGGTTTAATCCATGATGCAGAATCCAAGGGTATGTAGATTCAGTGGTAATTTGGTTATAGTTTTTGTTCAAGTCTTTTTTTGTCTTGTTCTGTCTAGTTCTATCCATTATTAACAATGGGCGGAATGTTGAAGTCTCTGTTATTGTTGAGTTTTCTATTTCTCCCTTCATTTCTGCCAAGTCTTATTTATGTATTTTGGTATAATCTTACCAGGTACATATTTGTTTATAATTATTTCACTTTCCTAGTGATTTTACCCTCTTGTGATTATAAATTTTCTCTTTTATCTTGAATAATATCTTTTGTCTTAAAGTTTATTTTGCCTCACATATAGCCACTTCAGTTCTCCCATGGTTACTGTTTGCATAATATATCCTTTCCCAGTATTTCACTTTCAATTTATTTGTGTATCCTGTAGACAGTATGTACTTGAGTTGAGAATTTATAACAATCTACTCTGACAATTCCTGTCTTTTGGTTGAGTCGCTTAATCCAGTCACATGTAATGCTATTATTAATATAGTTGGATTTATATCTGCCGATTTACTTTTTGTTTCTATTTTTCGTCTCTTTTGTTCTACTATTCTTCCTTCACTGCTTTCTTTTGCATTATTTTCTAATGTACCAATTTAATTAAATTTTTTCATTACATTTTAAGTTATTATTTTCTGAATGGTTGTGTAAGGCTTACTTTGTACATCTTATCTCCTCAAAATCAGACTTATACTAAATTTTGCTGAGATATGGAAACATTACTCCTATAGCACTCTATTCTTGTTTCCCCTTTTTGTGATATTACTACCCTAGACATTACATGTATAAATGTTACAAATTGAATAATATATTGTTTTAAGTATTGCTTGACATAATCATATGACTGAAGAAGCCTTTTTAAAAGAAAAATTAAAATGTGATACTGTCTTAACAAGGGTTTTAAAGCCTCTTTAGAGATGACTCTTACTGTGGTATTTAACTTTGGTGATGATTTGCAGGGTGCTCTTTTATCCTTTGAGTTTAGCACTGCTATGGTTGCCTCAACGTTGCTACCATTTAATTGCTTCGTATCTCATATTGTGTGACTTGCAATAACAAGACTAGATGGCAAGAACAACTTAAGCTGTTTAAAAGCATCCTAAAATAGTGATGGGTTCAAATCTGTTGTGTACCTAATAATCAAAGGTAACTCAGTCCCTCCACCAGCATCTTTTTTGTGGATAACAAATATGTAATAGAAATTGAAATGTCAGAAGGAGCCTTGAATTTTTGTCTATATTTTAAAATTTGAATGGGAAAGGATATCATGCAAAGTATGAAATAAATCTACCTTGTGCCTTTATGAAATAGTGTAAGAGGGTAACAGTGTATGTTATGTTTTCTAATTTTATCTTTTTCCCTCTTAATTATCTATACAAGTTATGACACTTCCCACGTATTATTGTTTTGACCTTTCCTAATCTTGAGGGATTGTATCTTGTATATCTTGGTTCCTCTAGAACCTAATAACCACTAGCATATAGTAGATCCTCAGAAACTCTGTGGAATATTGTAAGTATTTTAAATTGATTGTTAAAGATGTGGCTCTGTTTCCCCTTAAGAGTTTTGTGCATTCTTTAACTTGATGCCAAGGATGATCTTTTTTGAGAAAGTGCAAATACAGTGCTTTTATTTCACAGCTTCTATTACTTTCACTCATACGATGATTATTATAATAAAGAAGCCAAGTGTGCCTCCACAAAACTGATTCTGCTTAAGCATAAGCATATGGAGCTGTCTGCTCAGGTTTCACTTTAGATGGAAATGATGTAACAGGTGAATTACTAGGTAGGAAGAATGGTCAAAGGAGGAAAGTGCCTTGGGGTTCTGTAGTCAGGGAAGATAACCAGATAGAATGGCTAGTAACTAAAAGTATGAAGAGTGAGGTGACAATGGTGACAATGGGTACAGCTGTGAATAATAGGAGGTGAAGTTCATACCTGGGAGAGCTGAGCACCTGCCTCGGTCTGTTCATAAAGTGTCTACCACCCCAGGGAACAGAAAGAAGTATGAGTTCAGGATCCAGGTTTTAATCAGCATGTGGCATGTGTTTTGAAGACACAGTAGCATAAAGGAACATTTTACACGACAGGTATGACACCATTTTTCTTTTTATATTTCTGAT
The DNA here is from genome assembly GCA_006410635.1 of Cephalophus harveyi. NCBI lineage: Eukaryota > Metazoa > Chordata > Mammalia > Artiodactyla > Bovidae > Cephalophus > Cephalophus harveyi. Next base: position 89,984 of record SJYT01077976.1, read on the forward strand.
GCATAACGAAATGGTCTTGTTCCGTAGTCGGTTTTGTTGGAAGGAGAATGAAAATTGATATTTAGGTGCCTCTTCCAGATATGTTTGTTAACATATTTAACAAGCATAAGGAACTGGTAGTTTTGGTATTTCCCTGTCCATTTTTTCAGATAAGGAAAAGGAAGTTCAATGAATTTAAATGAAGTGGTCAAAGTCACATAGCTAGGCAGTAGTAAAATACTGGGATTTACACCAGTCTGTTACACTGTGGATGACAGAAAATGGGAAATTCAGGGACTTCAGTTTTTCCCATGAAAAAGTAATCAGCCCCAGTTGTGCCTTACTGCTATAAATAGCTAGAAAATTGGACAAAATATATGAAACCTCAGGTGTTGGATGGCAGACACTACAGGACTGTGATCTTTAAGAGAAGGGAAACAAAATGAACCTTAGACGGTACCATCTTTCTACCTGAAAAAATTTCCTGGAAGGAAGGAGAAACCCAGGGGGAGTCTTGCTTAGTGGAGGAATGAGAATCAGAGTTCTGCAGCACCAAGGCAACTGAGAATACAAAAATAGCAGAGAGGCTGCGGCTAAGTCCAAAAGGAACATAACAGTCTGCATCGAGGTGTCTGGAGTCTGTGACTGATTATTAAACCATGCACATATAGGATGAAACTTCATGAGGTCATGCTCAAAACTACTGGGAGCTCTAAGCTGAACATCCCTAGAACTCACATGGGAATGGGGGATATTTGAGTTCCAACTAGCCAGAGACCTTGTTGAACACCTGAGACATCAGAAGATATTAAAATACACTGACTTAATAGTAAAGCTAAGCTAGATGCAGAGTAAAGGATACTCTGGACTGTGCTGTGCTTAGTCCCTCAGTTGTGTCTAACTCTTTGTGACCCCATAGCCTGCCAGGCTCCTCTGTCCATGGGGATTCTCCAGGCAAGAATAATGGAGTGGATTTTCATGCCCTCCTCCAGGGGATCTTCCCAACCTAGGGATCAAACCCAGGTTTCCCACATTGCAGGCAGATTCTCTACTGTCTGAGGCACCAGGGAAGCCTGAGAATACTGGAGTTGATAGCCTATCCCTTCTCCAGGGGATCTTCCCAACCCAGGAATTGAACCAGGATCTCCTGCAAAGCAGGTAGATTCTTTACCAGCTGAGCTACCAGGGAAACCCCAAAGGGGACTCTAGACCTGCCCTAATATAACATAAAACTAAGCTTTGAAATGATCAAGCTGACCTGCAAATAATTTAAGTCCCAAACAAAATGAAGTTCAATACTCTTTAAAGAAAGACACAAAATTCAATCAACAACATGATATTTACAATGAGAGGGCATAGTAGAAGCACAAAGCTGCAAAGCTTTTACTTTTTTACTTGATGTAGTATAATGTTACTTGATGATAGACTGAAATATGTTAAAGATGCATATTGTAAACTATTGAGAAATCATTAAAAAACATCCAAGTAAAATAAAAACCTTGGCATCAAATTTAAGCAAAAACAAACCCCCAAACAAAAAATAAAAATAAAAGAAGTATAGCTATTGAGCTAAATTTACATATTATTTTGAAAACTATAAGATATCACTTACAAGAGCCTTACTAGGTAGAAGATTCTTGGTTGTGGGCTTTCCTTTTCATCACATTTAAGTATCTGGTCACTCCCTTCTGGCCTGCAGAGTTTCTGCTGAAAAATCAGCTGATAGCCTTATGGGAGCTAATCTGAATGTTGTTTGTGGCTTTTTCTTTGCTGCTTTTAATTTCTCTCTTTATCTTTAACTGTGGTCATTTAAATTACAGTATATCTCGGTTTGTTCCTTTTCGGTTCACTCCGTGTTGGGTTCTTTATGCGTCCTGGACTTGGATGACTGTTTCCTTTCTCAGCTTAGGGAAGTTTTCAGCTACTATGTTTTCAAATACGTTTTCAGCCCCCTTGTTTTTTTCCAATCTCTTGTGGAACTCTTATAATAGGAATAGGACTGTGATTGATGTTATCTCAGAAGTCTTTTAAACTGTCCTCATTTATCTTCATTTCTTTTTATTTAGCAGCAGTGATTCCCACTCCTCTATCTTCCAGCTTACTGATCCTTTCCTCTGTATTATTTAGTGTACTGTTGATTTCTTCTAATGTTTTTCATTTCAGGTATTGTATTCTGTTTTTCTATTTGGTTGTTCTTTGCATTTTCTAACTCTTTGTTTCAAAGTTTCTAACTACTTACTCTGTGCATCCATTCTTCTCTCCTGAGTTCTTTCATCATCTTTACAACTGCTTTCTTGGGCAGATTGCCTATCTTCCCTTCCCTTAGTTCTTCTGGGGTTCTATCTTGTTCCTTCATCTGAAGCATGTTCCTCTGCCTCCTCTTTTTGTCTAAATTGCTATGTGTATTTTACCTATGTGGTAGGTTAGTTATGTTTCTCCGCCTTATAGAAGTGGCCCTCTGTAGGAAAAGTCCTGTCTGTCCCTGCAGTGTACTCCCCTCACATCACCCAAGTTATATGCTCTCGGGGTTCCCCCTAAGAGAACTATGTGGGTCCTTCTGTTGTGGCAGGCTGAGTAAGTGCGTGATCTGATAGGTTTGGTTGGCCCCCAGTCCAGTTGAGTCCCAGGCCTTGCCTTGTGCAGATGCTCCGGGTGCTGGGCCTGGTCATGAGGTTGCTGATGCAGACCCCCAGAGAACCCTGAGCCTAGTGCTGGCCCACTGTGGGGCATAGTCAGGGTCCCCGAAGACTCTAGGGCCTTTGTCCCCACACTGGTGGGTGAATCCAGGTTCTGGGGTTAGAACTGGACAACTGACAGGCCAAGCTGGGTCCTAGAGCCTGGCTACAGGGCCCAGGGATCCCAGAGCTGGTGTCAGATTGCTGGCGGGTTGGAGGGCAGTTCCTGACTCAGTCTGAGATGTCCTGGGGCTTGTGTCAGCCTACTAGTGGGCAGGGATGGGGCCCAGCTGGTCCCAGGGTAGGAACTGGCCTGCTGGTGTGCAGACTGGGTTCTCAGGCTGTGGGGCTGTTTTCCTGGATCTGGTGTCTGCTCCTGGGGGATGGAAACTAGACTAGATGCTAATACAGGCTTCCTGGAGGGCAGGGCTGTTGTCTGCCCACTTGTGGATGGAAGTAGCTGGGTGTTTGCCTTGTGGTGAGCGGGGCCCTGTGGAGAGGCAGCTGTGAGCTCAAGAAGACCTAGTGCAACCTGTTTGCTGCTGGGTTAGGCCCTCTTCCTGCCTTGTTAATTGTTTGGCCTGGGGTGTACCGGCACCAGGGTCTGTAGGCTATTGAGCGGGACCAGGTCTTGGCGCTAATAAGAGAGAGGGAGGGCCCACCTGACGCTGCCAGCCCGGCCTCCGGCCTCCACGCATGCGTGTGGATTCAGCTTCCAATCAGGCTTCTCTCAGCGTCTGCGTTCCGAGTGCCCGCCCCATCCTCTTCTGGAGAGTCTCCAAGACCAGCAGGTAGGCCTTTCCTAGGTGATGTCGAACTTCTACTTTATTCTTTGGGTCCTGCGGGAGAGTTTGTGTGAGGAAGTCTCTATCGCCCACAGGCATGTGGTGCTCCTGAAATTAAGCCCGAGGATCTTCAAAGCCGAGCGCTCTTCCCGGTGCATTACCCCTGGCCGAGGAGCCTGAAACAGCCCTCAGAATTCTCACTCCTGTGGGAGAAACTCGCGCTATAATTATTCTCCAGTTTGTGCATAGCACACTGGAGGGTATGGGGGTTGATTATATCATTAATTTGCCCCTCTCGGTTGTCTTGTTGTGGTTCAGTTCAGTCCAGTCGCTCAGTCATGTCCAACTCTTTGCAACCCCATGGACTGCAGCACGCCAGGCTTCCCTGTCCATCACCAACTCCTGGAGCTTACTCGAACTCATGTCCATTCAGTCAGTGATGCCATCCAATCATCTTATCCTCTATCGTCCCCTTCTCCTCCTGCTTTCAATTTTTCCCAGCACAGGGGTCTTTTCCAATGAGTCAGTTATTCACATCAGATGGCCAAAGTATTGGAGCTTCAGCATCAGTCCATGCAATGAATATTCAGGACTGATTTCCTTTAGGATGGACTGATTTGGTCTCCTTGCAGTCCAAGGGACTCTCAAGAGTCCAAGGCCACAGTTCAAAAGCATTGATTCTTTGGCACTTAGCTTTCTTTATAGTCTTTCTCACATCCATACATGACTACTGGTAAAACCATAGCTTTGACTAGATGGAGCTTTGTCGGCAGAGTAATGTCTCTGCTTTTTAATATGCTGTCTACGTTGGTCATAGCTTTTCTTCCAAGGAGCAAGTGTCTTTTAATTTCATGGCTGCAGTCACTATCTGCAGTTTTTTTGGAGCCAAAAATAGTCTGTCACTGTTTCCATTGTTTCCCCATCTATTTGCCATGAGGTGATGGGACCAGATGCCATGATGATAGTTTTCTGAATGCTGAGTTTTAAGCCAACTTTTTTACTTGCCTGTTTCAGTTTCATCAAAAGACTCTTTAGTTCCTCTTCACTTTCTGCCATAAGAGTGGTGTCATCTGCATATCTGAGGTTATTGATATTTCTCCTGGCAATCTTGATTCCAGCTTGTGCTTCACCCAGCCTGGCATTTCACATGATGTACTTTGCATATAAGTTAAATAAACACGGTGATAATATACAGCCTTGACGTGGTTGCGCCTTTGTTTTTAGCAGTGGAAGATCTTTTCTGGTAGCTTTTGGTTTTTTTTCATGGATGGTTGTTCTGCAGATAGTGATTGTGGTGTGCTCATGAGAGGAAGTGAGCTCAAGTTCTCTTTACTCTGCCATCTTGACCAGTCTCCTAACCATTCCAATTAAAAGGCAGAGATTGTAAGAAGGAATTAAATATGTAAACCCAACTATAATGCAGTCCTTAAGAGATGTCTTATAATACTTGAAAATAAAATATATATTAATATTATTGTATATACTATATATTAGATGTTAAAAGAAATGATGGGAAAAGATACTGCAATTACAAACTAATGATTGTATATATTTAACAATGTAGAGTTAATGACAAATAATATTAGGAATAAAGAGTTGCTCTTTCATAATAAAAGGGTTAAACATAAAAATTCAAAATGTTTGCATCTAAAATCACAACTTCAAGTACTGATCAAACACCAAAGGGAAACACACAAATCCAGTTATAGTTGAAAATGTCAGTTATTAAGAGATAACAACACAGGAAATCAATAAGGATATAAAAAACTTGAAAAGCACTAACTGATGATTGAAAAACCTAGGAACAGCAGAACATACATTCTGTTCCAGGATATGGGGCATTCACCAAGATAGACCTTATTCCTAGCCATAAAGCAAGTCTCAAAAATGTAAGGGAACTGAAATCATATAGATTGTGTATTTAATTCCTACCACAATGGAACTAAATTGGAAATGAATATCAGAATGTTACTTTAAAATACCTAAATATCTGAAAATTAAATAGCCCTCTTCTAAATAACCCCATGGGTCAAAGAATAGATGACTACAGAAATTAGAAATATACTATGAATTGAATAACAATGAAAACATGTAAAATTTGTGTTTAAGTAGTGTTTAGAGGGAAATTTTATTTTTAAATCCTTACTTTAATAAAGAAGCAAGGTCTAAAGTTCATGGTCCAAGCATTCATCTAAGGAAGACAAAGAAATGTAGACTAACTCCAAATTAAGAAAAACAATTAGGAAAGAACAGGTGTTAACAATATGCAGGAAATTAATGAGCTAAAAATGCATAGGGTTTTCGATTTTTAGTATTTTCTTTGATAGTGTCTTAAATTATCTGTGCTGTTTTATAATTCAAACTCCATGTCATATCTGAGTTGGGTTCTGATGCTTGATTTGTCTCTTCAGACTGTGGATTTTAGCCATTTAGCATGCCCTGTTTTTCTGTTGTTGTTGTTGAAACCTGAATATGATATACCCGGTAATAGGAACTAAGGTAAATAGGCTTTTAGCGTGGGGTTTCATGTTAACATTAAACAATAAACACAGCCCAACTAGGCATTGTCCTTTTTTTCTTCCTTGTTGATTTTGGGTGTCCTGAAGTACTCCTCAGATGGTCTGTTTTGCTGCTTGTTCAATTGTAATCTGCTATCATACTGAAGCCCTGTTTTATGGTGGCAAGGTGTAGATAGGAGGAAAAATGTTCTATAATTGATTAAATCCATCTGTTAGTGGGCCTGTGATGGTAAGCGTTATTATCTTCACAAGCATTTCTTAGCTGTTCCCCTCTCCCTTAGGTTAGACAAGTCTGTGGCTGCTAAGTCGCTTCAGTTGTGTCCGACTCTGTGCGACCCCATAGATGGCAGCCCACCAGGCTCCCCCGTCCCTGGGATTCTCCAGGCAAGAACACTGGAGTGGGTTACCATTTTCTTCTCCAATGCATGAAAGAGAAAAGTGAAAGTGAAGTCGCTCAGTCGTGTCTGACTCTTAGTGACCCCATGGATTGCAGCCTTCCAGGCTCCTCCATCCGTGGATTTTCCAGGCAAGAGTACTGGAGTGGAGTGTCATTGCCTTCTCCATAGAGAAGTATAGAGGGGGCTGAAGTGGGAGAAATGCTCTTCCCTCAGGTGAGATCTGGTTCTGGTAAAGTCTTGTTCCCTTGGAGAGTAGGGCCCGCAGACCTTTGTTACGGAGAACACTGAGAGTATATTTCACAACGATTATCTTTCACCTTCTCTGCCAGTGCCACAAAGGTATCTTTCTCTGCTCTTCACCGTGAGAACTTTGTGGGGTTCTTGGACGTAAGCTCATAGAAGTATGAGAGATCTCCCCCAAAGACTGAAGTCCCCAAGAGTTTCTCATTCTCACACTAGTCCTCCTCACTCAGCCTCTAACAATTTACCAAAATTGTCAATCAGTGTTACCAGTTAATGGCTCCACCTGCTTCTGCTTCAGGTAAGTAGATCTTAGCTGTATCGTTCTGGATTTACCTGATTCTCATCAGATTCAGGGTGGTGATTTATTCTGAGAACTCATTTCTCAGAGTCCAAGAAAAGTCATTGGTTTTCAGTTTGTTTATTTTTTCTTTTTTTAAGGGTGGGAGTGATGACTTCCAGACTAATTACATTTTGGATATGAAACCAAATCCATCCACTGAGGTGTTTTTTTTTTTTTTTTGTTTATTTTCATTTTTAATCTCGAAAATTTCCATTTGGTTCTTTATATATATTTTCTACTTTTGAGACTTTCTGTACTTCATTTATTTCAGGTGTATTTGTAATTGCTCATTAATCATTTTAATGATGGCTGCTTGAAAATTCTTGTCAGATAATTCCAGCATTTGTGTCATCTGGTGTTGGCTTCTGTTGAGTTCTTTGCTCATTCAATTTGAGATGTTCCTGATTCTTTACTTGATTCTTTTGATTGAAATCTGGACATTTTGGGTGCTATAATATACTGCACCTTGTTTAAATCTGGCATTTTAGCAGAGCTTCCCTGACACCACTCTACTGAGTGATGAAGGATGCCACATCATTACTACCAGATGGCAGTGAAAGTCCAAATTCCATTGATATCAATGTACAGTGGTAAGGAGTTGCCTAGTAGGTCTCAACTTACACCACTCTGGCGATTCCTTGGGTCCTAACATCATCAGTTGGTCTGCCTTCTCTCCACCTTCTTATGTTTTATATATAACATCCAGGCTTTTAATAAATGGTTCTTCGTGTGAGGGAAAGTGTATTTATTACATTCCTAAAAACAAACAAACATAACATTTTTATGAGACCTGTAATACTTTAATGTGTGCTAAGTTGCTTCAGTCGTGTCCAACTGTTTGCATATAGACGATAGCCTGCCAGGCTTCTCTGTCCATGGGATTCTCTAGGCAAGAATACTGGAATGGTTACCATACCCTCCTCCAGGGGATCTTCCCAACCCAGGGACTGAACCAGCTTCTTTTGTGTTTCCTCTCCTGCATGGCAGGTGGATTCTTTATCACTGGCACCATTCAATACCTTAAGACCAGAAATACACAAAGGTATTTTAGGAAAAGAAAACTATAGATAATATTCCTTTTGAACATAGATGCAAAAATCTTTTATAAAATCCTAAGAAATTTGGAAAATTTAGGAAAGCAGTATATAGAAAATACAATATACAGGGAAAACAACATTTGAAAAATTAATCAATGTAACTCACTGTATTACATATGTAACTAAGAAAAAGAATGATTGTCTCAAAATATGTAAAAAAATCATTTGAAAAAAGTTCAACACCATTGAATTCAACACCACCAAAACTTTAGAAAACTAGAACTGGTCAGGAGCTTCTTAATTCTAATAAAGGACATTTTTTACAAAGCTATAGCTAATCCCATACTTGCTATTCAATGACTGAATACTTTTCCCCTTAAGATCAGAAACTAGAGAAGAATTTCTGTTCTCACCAATTCTGTTTAAAGTTATAGAATGTCTTAGATATTTTGGCAAAGCAAGAAAAATAAAGAAAAGCATACCAATTAGAATAAACACCACCAAGAAAATTAAAAAGCAAGTCACACACTGAGAGAGAACATTCACTTTATGTATAATCCACAAAGCACTTTGTATTTAGCATATGTTAAAAACTTACACAAATCAATAATAATAAGAAAAATCAACCTGAAAAAAAGGGCAAAAAATTTAAATGAGTACTTGGCAAAAAATTGCAAATGAGAAACATAAAGATACTGAACTTGACTCGTTATCAAGGAAATGCAAATTAAAACTCTAATAAGACACCCTATTTACTCACTAGAATGCTAAAACTAAAAAGAATGGCAGTGCAAAGTGTTGGTAAAAATATGGCACAACTAGAAATCTCAAACTGTAATTGAGAGCACAACTGTTATACTTCAGAAAATATTTTGGATGTCCTTTTAAAGTTCACTATTCTCCTATTATATGATTCATCAATTTTATTTCTGTATTTTTCCTGAGAATGTCAAAGCATATATAAACTCAAGGTTTTAAATGTAAATTTTAATAGCAACTTTATTCAAAACGACCTTCTGCCAAAGAAACCTATCTTAGAAATTTTCATCAAGAAGGTGGACTGCTCATACAAAATTGAGTTCAGGTGTTGAGACTGATAATGCCACACACACGAAGAAGTTAGAAAATATAATTCATATAATGAGACTTCCTAGAGCATGTTGGACAAGTGCTCCCTGAAAATGATACATAAATGAAAAGTGTTCAGTCTTGCAACTTATAAAGACAATTGATGTGTGTATATGTGTGAAGAGATAAAACCTAGAAAAATAGTATGACTCAAAGTCCTTGAATTTAAATCGTGAAAGTACTTACTAGTTAGATTAATTTAAACAAATTACTTCATCTCTCTGTCCCGCTCTTTCTACTTCAGCAAATAGGTCACATAGTAGTACCTCTTGAGTTACTGAGAAAACTAAATGTGTAGATATACTACGATGCTTAGAATAGAGTCTGGGAAAAAATAAGCTATTGTTAAATATTAGATTTTTTTTGTTTGTTTTTACAAGAATGTAGGGAGTTACTTTCATGCACAATTGCTAGAAATATAAATTATCACATTCTTTTTTGATATTACTATGGATAAAATCCCTTTAAAGTGTGTATAAATTAGTCCAGCATCATAATCTCTGGGAATGTATATGCAAAATTAATTTGGTGTATATGCAATTAATTCTGTCCAAGAATATATAACCAATGCTTATAGAAGGAATAAAAACTGAAATAACACAAATACCCAAATTTCCAATTGTAAGGGATTCAGTTTTGGGATGCTGCTGCTACTGCTAAGTCACTTCAGTCGTGTCTAACTCTGTGCGACCCATAGACGGCAGCCCACCAGGCTCCTCCGTCCCTGGGATTCTCCAGGCAAGAACACTGGAGTGGGATAGTTGTATATTATTTCCTTAAATTTCCACGAGAATATGTAACAGTATGCAACAATGTACACTTTATATTAAGTGTGGAAGGATGTCAGATTGAAGATTAATGATAAATTGATGCAAAGAATATATACACAAAATCATCAACAACAAAATGGTGGAACCTATATAAGAACTTTCAGAACTCAAAGGAATTTTTTATATAGAAAGAAGGTAGAGCCATATGTAGGTGAAAAATCATATCTGTGTCGCATGCTGACTACATAGTAATCATTAACAATGCACTTTCTGAGCCTCAGTTTTCTAAGGATTAAAATGGAAAAATACAGAGGATACATATTGTATCAGTTAAGTTCAGTTCAGTCGCTCAGTCGTGTCCGACTCTTTGCGACCCCATGAATCACAGCACGCCAGGCCTCCCTGTCCATCACCAACTCCCGGAATTCACTCAAACTCATGTCCATCGAGTCAGTGATGCCATCCAGCCATCTCATCCTCTGTCGTCCCCTTCTCCTCCTGCCCCCAATCCCTCCCAGCATCAGTCTTTTCCAATGAGTCAACTCTTCACATGAGGTGGCCAAAGTACTGGAGCTTCAGCTTTGGCATCATTCCTTCCACAGATGGATTTTTGTGAATACACTAATAGAGATGATACATATTAATAGAACATTTTAGGTGAATGTATAAATGATTATTCAAATTAAGAGACTTAAGTGAGTAGGTTAAGAAACCATTTTCTGGGATGGTAAATGTAAGTGTTATAAAGATGGACAAACTAGCAAAAACTTAAGCTTTGCACATATCTATTCATAACATTACTAGGATATATAAATACTCTTATTTATTTGGCAAAAATGTCTAAGAAAATTCTGAAAAAGGGGAGGAGGACAAAAGGATGGTTTTAAAATATACCATAAAGCTGTAATTATTAAAGCAGTGTGATATCATGGGAAAAAATAGATGTGGAATGGAAAATTATTACAAATATATTTTTATCTCCTCTTATTGGTATTGACATATATATGTATATAAGAGTTTAATGTAAAAAGGTACAACTAAAAGCCACTAACGGATTTATC
>SJYT01077976.1:101130-202467 GCA_006410635.1 Cephalophus harveyi
TAACGGATTTATTGTTCATCTAATATCAGAAAAAATGAATATATACTTGAAAAAGTTAGTCCCTTACCTCATACCATAGCCAAAACTTTATTTTAAAAATTAAATGATAAAAAGAAGTAAAGGAATATGAATATCTGATCTCTAAAGAGTTTCTTAATGAAAGTAATTACAAAGGAAAATATTATGAACATAATTATATAAAACGTATGTCTGAAATAAAAGTAACATTAGGAAACAAAATTTGGGAAATATCTTTAGCAAATATGACATAGTCTTGAGGGTCTTCAGTTCAGTTCAGTCGCTCAGTCATGTCCGACTATTTGCGACCCCATGAATCGCAGCACACCAGGCCTCCCTGTTCATCACCATCTATCGGAGTTCACTCAGACTCACGTCCATCGAGTCAGTGATGCCATCCAGCCTTCTCATCCTCGGTCATCCCCTTCTCCTCCTGCCCCCAATCCCTCCCAGCATCAGAGTCTTTTCCAGTGAGTCAACTCTTCGAATGAGGTGGCCAAAGTACTGGAGTTTCAGCTTTAGCATCATTCCTTCCAAAGAAATCCCAGGGTTGATCTCCTTCAGAATGGACTGGTTGGATCTCCTTGCAGTCCAAGGGACTCTCAAGAATCTTCTCCAACACCACAGTTCAAAAGCATCAATTCTTCGGCGCTCAGCCTTCTTCACAGTCCAACTCTCACATCCATACATGACCACAGGAAAAACCATAGCCTTGACTAGACGGACCTTAGTCGGCAAAGTAATGTCTCTGCTTTTGAAAATGCTATCTAGGTTGGACATAACTTTTCTTCCAAGGAGTAAGCGTCTTCTAATTTCATGGCTGCAGTCACCATCAGCAGTGATTTTGGAGCCCAAAAAAATAAAGTCTGGCACTGTTTCCACTGTTTCCCCATCTACTTTAGTGGGGAGGAAATAGCAGTGGGGGATCTTCCCATTCTTTTACAGCTTTTAGCTTGAGGGTTATGTCCCATTTGCTGTCATGTAAGGCAGAAAAAACTCATAGAAACCCACGTTTTCTATCACACCCACAGAGGTCATAGTTTGGGATAACCACAGCAGCTGGAAAGTGGAGAAGAAAATTCTAGTAAAGGGAGACAACAGATAAGGGAATCCCCAGATTCTGTGCACAAATTCTCCCCAAATCTCTGGCTGACCCTTGACTATGCACGCCTGGGACAGACTCCCAGCAGCCCATCTAAGCCTTAAAAACTCAAAAGTTTATATCTTCTCTAGGTAGCATCTCCTTTTTTAAATAATGCAAGTAAATTCTTGGTTTATTGAGCTCTTGGTTTGGTGTGCAGCTGTGTGCTGGGGCAAGTTAAGTATGGTTGAAATTTGACTTTGAGACCATCATTTCAGATATTAGTGAAATTCCATACACACATGAAACCATAACAAGGATGTATATGTGAACACATGAAACAGCACAGGCCACATTCAGGGCCAAAGGTCTGTCATGCACAAAGTGAGACTTTGCCCTGAAAGAGTGGTATTAGTTTCCGAGGGTTGCTATAACAAATAATCCCAGACTGAGTGGAAACAACAGAAGTTTACTTTCTCACAGTTCTAGAGACTGGAAGTTTGAAATTAAGGTGTCAGCTGGGTCTTGCTCCCTCTGAAGTCTCAGAAGAATCCTCCCTTTCCTCTTCCTAGCTTCTAGCGGTTACTAGCAGCTCTGCCTCCATCTTCAGCTAGCTCTTCCGTCTACGCATCTGTCTCCACGTGGCCTTCTTATAAGGATGCAATCCATTGAATTAAGGGTACACCCTAATCCAGGATGACGTCATCTTAACTAGTTACAAAGATCTTATTTCCAGATAAGGTCACACTCTGAGGTTCTTGGTGGTGGTGGTGGTTTGGCCACTAAGTCATATCCGACTCTGCGACCCCATGGACTGTAGCCCACCTGCCACCTCAGTTCATGGGATTCTCCAGGCAAGAATACTGGAGTGGGTAGCTGTTTCCTCCTCTAGGGGTTCTTCCTGACCCTGGGATTGAACCCATGTCTGCTGCTTGGCAGGCAAATTCTTTACCACTGAGCCACCTGAGAAACCCTCTGAGGTTCTTAATTAGACATAAGCTTTTGAGGGGGTAAGGGGGACACTTTTCTACTCAGTACAGAAGTGAATAAAAAGTATTATGAAATATCCAGAACTTTAAGTTCTGGGTCTAAATAATCCTTAAATATTGAAGTACTCTATCTCATGAAACTCTGTTATTCAGGAAAGTGTATTGTGTGTTATGATGATGAATACCTAATTATTCATGACTCATCTATATTTTAACTTTTATTTATGTTGTCATTAGAAGTAAAAACAGTTTAATTTTATCATTAATGTTTAAAATTGAGACTCTGTTAAGTAATCCTGGCCTTCTCCTGGCTATTTCTCCCTTCCATTATTCCAAATGAGTAAAGTTAAATGAATTTGGGGGAGAACAGGGTTATAAAGCCCTTGACATAATCTGTTCTCTAAAGCAAAGCTATTCCATTAAGGAGACCTAAATTTAGGCTGTCAAAGCCCCATAGACTGAAAAGCTAGTTGTTAAAACTTATAATGAGTTTCAGTGTTGCTGCATTTGGAAATGCCTGTATCTCAGTGGTGGCCCTTGTACTAGATCGCACTAGACTGCTCTCGGAGAGGGAGGGGGCAGTGAGGGACTCTTGTCTTTGAGGCTATCATTTCGGAGATTAGTTGGAATTCCATGTTTTTGACCTTCACAAATTCTTAAATTGTAAATTCATAGCAGCTGTAATGGCATCACCGACTTGATGGACGTGAGTCTGAGTGAACTCCGACTGGACAGGGAGGCCTGGCGTGCTGCGATTCATGGGGTCGCAAAGAGTCGGACACGACTGAGCGACTGAACTGAACTGAATTTGAGGAAAAAAAAAAGTATATGGACAAATGACCTAATGACAGATCAGAGATGACTGATTTAAAATATTTAAATCAATTTAGAAGAACCAAAGAGGAAACATCCTCTCTCACCCCCCCTCCACCCCTATGCCAACCACCCTGGCATTTTCTTAACAATATCCCAGAGTTAGAGAAAATGCAAATGAAGCTTTTGAGATTCAACTTAAAGTGAAAACATTTTGCAGTTGTCATGGCTAATTTGACGATAAATATAAGTACCAGTCATTCTCTTAATATATTTCTTGAATAAGAATCTTAGTTGATGAGAAAAACATTGCCTCCAGAGTGCCTGCTGATGGGCTAAATTGTGAGATGTGTTTTTGTATTTCCCTGTGCCTGGAATCGACTCTCCTTGGTGTGAAAGTGATCACTGACATAACACTTGAAGTTGGTGCTGAGACTCAGCTGCTCGCCTGAGAGAAGCATCCCCACAGGATTTTGTGCCCAATTAGTCTCAGTTCTGCTGAGGCCAGTCGAAGGAAAAGGCTCTCTTAATGGGATTTGTTAGATATACTTTACTACTTTTAGTTTTACAGCTCTTATTCAGTCAAGATTTCTTGAGTGCCTGCTGTGTTTCAAGAATTAGGCATCCCAAAGGAATAAGACAAGGTCCCTGTCCCCCCACCCTGCCCCCATGACAAATTAGTAGATCATTACAACATCTTGAGAGGGGTAGTATGTCCAGAATACTATGGAAGATCACATGAGAGCATCTAAAGCTAACTTTAAAGAAGTGTACAAAGCTTTGTTTATACAAACATGACTTCTATGCCTTAATAATTGAATTCAACAGTGTTACCTATAAGGAGGAAATGTATTCTAGTAAACTTATTTTTTTTTTTAAATAAGATTTGCCAAAACCACTGTGCTCTAAAAATAAATCAATGTAATGGCTGATCTGGGAAATCTTAATTATTTCCTTAATTAATTCAGTAGTTGGGTCTCGGAAGAATTAATGACCCACTCACCAAAGTCGCTGTGATAATGCTCGATTTAAAGATAACTTTTCAACCTATTCTCCCAGCCTCCTTACTGAACTGAAATTGTGGACCTTGTCTTCCACTTTCTCAGTCACACCTACCTCTCTCCAGATTTGTCACCGAAACACTGTATTCTGCCACCTAAATATTTCTTTGACCTATCCCATTTTTATCCTCGTCATCATTATCTTAGTTTGTATGTCCATCAGAGCTCATCTGGGGACTTCCCTGGCCATCCAGGGGCTAGGACTCTGAGATTCCACTGCGGAGGGCATGGGTCTGATCCCTGGATGGGGAGCTGAGATCTTACATGCTGGGCAGCACAGCCCACAAAAACTTGGAAATAATTTTAAAAAAAGCTCATGTGGATTGTCACAATGACTTCCTATCTGATCTTCCTTTTTGAAACAGAGTCATGTTCTTATTTTTAAATGAATTTTTGTTGGAGTGTAGAAGCTTTACAATATTGTTCATTGCTACTGTACAGCAAAGTAAATCAGCTATACATATACATATATCCCCTCTTTTTTTGGATTTCCTTCTCATTTGGGTCACCACAGAGCACTGAGTTGAGTTCCCTGAATTATACAGTCGGTTCTCATTCGTTATCTGTTTTATACATAGTATCAATGGTGTGTACAGGTCAATCCCAATCTCCTGATTCCTCCCACCCCAACCCCTTCCCTCTTTGGTGTCCTTACACTTGTTCTCTATGTGTCTCTATTGCTGTTTTGTAAATAAGATAATCTATACCATTTTTTACATTCTATATTAAGCATTAATATACAATATTCATTTTTCTCTTTCTGACTTACTTCGCTGTCTTAGAGTCTTACCATCTTCTAATCCTCCACCAACATGAAACCCGCTTACATCTTATTCCCACTTAAAATCTTGGCACCCCTTGCCATCACTGACAGAGTCAAGTCCTTAGCGTAGCGTCTGCAGCCATTCAGCACCTGACCCTTATCTGCCTCTGTTTCACCTTGATCTCCTGCAACAGACCTCGTGCCTTGGCAGGTGGTAAAATTCCTAGAACATGCGCTGCTCTGGACGTGCTGTTCCCTGCTCATTTCTCCCACTCGTGGGCTGGCAAGCTCTGTGCGTCCTACAGAACTTGCTGTGTCAGTCCCTTCCTTTGTGAGATCTTTCTGGTAGTCTCATTCCATCCCACTTTCCCTGCACATACCTCTGTTATGAAATTTATCTCCTCACTGTAATGTGTGAGAAACTCTTCCCCTCGCCAAAATAAGGTTCACCTCTAGTGAAGGGAAAATGGAGAGGGTCACCCCTTCACTCTTCATCTCTGGAGTCCTCCTGGGCAGGGAGATGAGGTATCAATCATATGGCTTCAAAAGAATTCTTACATGAAGTGCAGGAAGGACTTGAACGCACAGAGAGGCTGCTTAGACCCCATTCCATTGGCTCTGTCCTCTTTCAGTCTGATGTCACATGCTTTCCTAGGTAGGCACCGTTGATAAGTTAAAAAGAGCACCTTGGAGAACAACATTAGACACTCTACCTGAGGAGAAAGACCCACAGAGCCCAATAAACTTGCCATTGATGCGTCATTTTTCTGGGGCAGCAACATGTCTTGCCGTGAGCTGATAACTTCCTCTGACCTATACTTGCATTAAAGATTAAGGATATCTGGAGTCTACAAAGGAATAACAAGATTGATAATAGCCTTTAGGGGGATGGAAAGAGCGCATGTGACCTCTCATGTGACACCCAGCCCCTGGCTCAGCTCCCTCATTTAGGGGATTTAGGGTTCGTTACCAGCCGATCTCTAACCTCCTGTGTATAAAGATTTGAAAATGTTCTAATCCTCTCAAAAAAAAAATCTAAAAGAAAAAAACATAAGAAATGTGGCTTTAAATGCTGCTTATTTCTTATTCATCATTTTCAAACATTGTTGACTAAGTCATTGGTTTCCTGTTAGGTTTTGAAGGGTTTTCCCCCTTTGTTTAGCCTTATGGAAAAGGCTGGCATCACTTTTTCCAGCAGGAATGGCTTTCTTTTTTTTGTAATTTCGGTTGCACTGGGTCTTAATTGTGGCACACAATCTTAGTTTCCCCACAGCATGTAGGATCTTAGTTCCCTGACCAGGGCTCAAACCCATGTCCCCTTCATTGGAAACTGGATTCTTAACCACAGGGCCACCAGGGCAGGTCCCAGGAGTGGTTTCCTGCTTAAAGCAGGCCAGTAGTGCCCAGGTCTGAGAGTCATAAAAAATTTCAAGCAGTGGGCTTTAGCTATGCATTTGGACATAAAGTCCAAGAATTATAAATTCAACCCCAAAGTGCAATGGAAGGATGGAGCCATAGGCTCCTTCCACAGGGGCCACATGAGAAAAATCGATAGACGGGAGTTCAGCATAATGGAAGCATGTGAACTCTGGGGCAAGGCAAGCCTGAATTTGAGCCCCGTATACTAGTTGTATGGTCCTAGATATGTCATCTAGCTCATTAGGCCTTGGTTTCCTCTTTTGTAAAATAAGATTAATAGAAACCTTTCAAATGGAATTGTTAACATTAGAGAGAATGTTTGTAGAATGTTTTGCACATTTCCCTTAAGAAATAGTAGTTATGATTTTGGTTTTGTGTTGAGAGTGACATAATGGATTCTGATGTCCCACCCAGTCCCCCGGGGGGTGCTGCCATTGACAGTGGTCCATATCCTATGATTGCCCAGGGAAGGGTATACAAGGCCTGGCTGTTTTGGTTCTGAAGAACCATTCTAACTCCAGAGCTCAACGTGGTTCAGCCACGTTGACACCAGGCCTGCATCACACTTTGCCTTCTCCCTCTGCCTAGTCCAGCTTTCTTGCCGTGAGTGTCAATTCCATGAGCACTCCTTAAAACATCCTGTGTGCTAAACCCCATTCCAGAGCCACTTCCTGTGTAACCTGTGACAAGTGATAAGGCAGGTATCCAATCCTGTGTTATTTATCACCTGTTGATCTGAAGCCCAAAGATCCTGGGCATCTTGGCCAGGTGTCAGGAAGTGTTTCAGAAAGACAGGCAGAGCATCAGAAAAACTGTGAGAGAAAGAAGAAACACCTAGAAACGTGAAAGTTGCCCGTAGGAAGATGTCTGATAATTTCCAGAAATTAAAAACATCCTAAATCCTATTCCCCATGATCCTAGGAGCAGGGCAGCGTTTCCGAACATCAGCTCCCTGAAAGGAACTTGGCTCTGAGATTCACATCAATATAATTACGTAGATGTAATGATTAGTCTTTTCCAGTATTGAACTTTTAATTCCCTTTCCAATGGCAGGGACCCAGCTAGAGACTTTCCTGGAAGCAGAGCTGTGTTTCCCTTTCCCTGGAAGGATCTAAGAGGACTTTTCCATAGTTTACAGCGGAATGTAAAATGACCAGGCTCATTGTGTTATAACAGCTTCACGTAAATGGTCTTCACTGTCTCAGACCTGCTAGAGGCAGTTTCCAGAATTGAATGAATTCTGTTTAGTTACTCTTCCCATTTACTTTGAGCAATGGCCCTGAGTTTTTTTAAATTAATTAAACTAGCAATAAATGTCTTAATAAACATTACTTTGTAAAATTACTGGATTTACTTTTTTTCCCACTTCCGTTTTTAATCCTCACTTAAGACAAACCTGGAGTGTGATAACTCTGGTCAACTGAAAAGAGAATCAAAGACTCTGGGCCACAAGGGGACATGAAATCATTTAGACGGAGGGAAACTGAGGCTCAGAGAGAGAGGTGACTTGCCCAAGAGATGGCACTCAGGATTCGCCTTTCCTTACTCCCTCATGCCCCAGCTCCCTGCTCAAAGCTGGACACGGAAGACTTGCCTCCCTGGCATGGAACCCATCTCATACCCATCCACTTGCCCATCCCTTGATAGAGGCACATCTGTATCCTCACCCAGCAAAGAGGAAGGAGAAGACTGGTCACGACACCCCAGACTGAGGGCTGGAGGAGCAGAGGTCGGGGAGGAGGCGGCAGCAGGCAGAGGTCTGGGGCGGCTCCCAGCCCACCTCCTGGACAAGAGATCCTGGAGGCCAGCAGAGAAATGTTCTGCAACAGACTTTGGCCACTGGCAGAACTGAGGCGAGAAGGCAGCTCTTTCTCCGAATTGGGTTTGATGCTACCTGCCAGCTTTATTTTCTGATGATCTAGTTTATGGCAAAAGGGCAGTGAATTTTGTGCTACTTAGCCATTGAAAGTAGATGGTAATTGGGGACTTGAACTTTGCAGCCAGAATTGGGCAGCTGCCCACTGGCATGAAAGGCAGAATTGGGAAACCTGGCAGGGAGGGACAGAGCTCCTCTGTAGTATTAAATTCCCAAGCCGAGGGCACTGAAGTTGGTACTCTTGGTACAAGAGAACATGAAAGATAAATAAAAGTGAGAATTGTACCAACAGAGCTGGATTGTCATGGAGTTCAAATACCTACTTTCTCTCCCCCATACTCCTGCAGGCTTTGCCCTGTAAGCTGCTGGTGACCCACAGGTGCTGGAGAAGGGTGGATCTAGTCCTGTGACACCATCAGCTTTGGCATCACTGGATCTCGTTAGGTCCCCTCCAGACCCACAAAACCAGATAGTCTAGGAGAGGGGCCCAGCATTCTGTTTTAACAACTTTCCAGGTGATTCCAGTGCAGGCTCCAGTTGGCAGCACTGGTCCAGAGCATGGTATGGGGCTGAATTTATTAAGGAAACTCAGTTTTCAAGAGAGCTAGCCGTTGCCTCTGACCTCACCTCTCCTCTCCACCCCACTCCACCACTGACATAGCTGCTGTGAGGAGATTTGGGGTTTGCCCTATTGCTTCCCCAGGCCTCAGCATTTGCACAGTAATCCATCTTCCCACCACCTGCTTGTCTTCTGGCCCCAGCTGTCTCACTCCTCTCCTGGGACTTCCAATTTTGTTTTTCCAATGAGGCTGTCCCCACTTAGTGCTGGGAAAGGGCGTAGGGCATCCATCAGTGGGACCACAGGGCAAGAGCCGGCCCTGGAGCCTGCCCTCAGAGTCCTGTCTGCTCTGATGAGAGACTTTTCAAGGGAGGCCCTGGCTGTCCTTCTCAGGAGAAGCAGTGAGAACGACCAGTCTGGTCCTAGCTGAGGACGCCAGCGGCTGTGAGTGACTGGGTGAGCTCTGGGGAACTTGGGCATCCACACTGGGAGCCGTAAGCTCTACTTGTCCCTACTTCGCCCTTCACCTGCCATGAGGATGGGCAGTCATCTGCGGACTCCAGGAGGAAGTCCACTGGATTCTTTTCCCGTGTAGGTTATTAGAGAGTATAGGGTAGAATTCCCTATGCCATACAGAAGGTCCTTCTTAGTTGTCTGTTTCATATATAGTAATGTATATATATCAATCCCAATCTCCCAACTTATCCCTTTCCCCCCGGGTAACCATAAGTTAGTTTTCCACATCTGTGACTCAATTTCTGTTTTGTAAATAAGTTCATCTGTACCATTGTTTTTTAGATTCCACATATAAGCAATATCACATGATATTTGTCTTTCTCTGTCTGACTGGCTTCACTCAGTATGAGAATCTCAAGGTCCATCTGTGTTGCTGCAAATGGCATTATTTTGTTCTTCTTTGTGGCTGAGTAATACTCCACTGTATATATGTACCACACCTTCTTTATCCACGCCTCTGTCAGTGGACATGTAGGTCGCTTCTATGTCCTGGCTGTTGAAAGCAGTGCTGCAGTGAACACTGGGGTGCATTATCTTTTTAAACTATGGTTTTCTCTGGATATATGCTCAGGAGTAGGATTGCGATCATATGGCAGTTCTATATTTGGTTTTTTAAGGAACCTCCATACTGTTCTCCATAATGGTTGTATCCATTTACATTCCCACAAACGGTGTAGGAGGGTTCCCTTTTCTCTACACCCTCTCCAGCATTTATTGTTTATAGGTTTCTTTGCCATTCTGACCAGTGTGAGATAATACCTTATGGTAGTTTTGATTTGCATTTCTCTAATAATTAGCGATTATTGAGCGTTTTTCGGGTGTTTTTTGGCTATCTGAGTGTCTTTGGAGAAATATCTATTTAGATCTTCCGCCTGCTTTGCTGTTGTTGTTCAGTCACTGAGTCATGTCTGACTCTTTGCGACCCCGTGGACTGCAGAATGCCAGGCTTCCCCGTCCTTCACGATCTCCCAGAGTTTGCTCCAACTCATATCCACTAATTCAGTGAGGCCATCCAACCATCTCATGCTCAGTTGCTCCCTTCTCCTCCTTTCCTCAATCTTTCCCAGAATCAGGGTCTTGATCAATGAATCAGCTCTTCACATCAGGTGGCCAAAGTATGGGGAGCTTCAGCTTCCGTATCAGTCCTTCCAGTGAATAATTTAGGATTGACTGGTTTGATCTCCTTGCTGTCCAAGGCTCTCTCAAGAGTTTTCTCCAGCACCATGGTTAGAAAGCATCAGTTCTTCAGTGCTCAGCCTTCTTTATGGTCTAAATCTCATATCCATATGTGACCACTGAAAAAATAGCTTTGACTACACGGACCTTTGTTGGCAAAATAACGTCTCTGTTTTTTAATCTGTTGTCTAGGTTGGTCATAGCTTTTCTTCAAGGAGCAAGTGTCTTAACTTCGAGACTGCAGTCACCATCTGCAGTGATTTTGGAGCCCAAGATAAAACCTGCCATTGTTTCCATTTTTTTCCCCATCTATTTTCCATGAAGTGATGGGACCATATGCCATGATCCTAGTTTTTTTAATATTGAGTTTTAAGCAAGCGTTTTCACTCTCCTCTCTCACCTTCATCAGAGACTTTTGCTTGAGTTGTTTGTGTTTTTGATATTGAGCTGCATGAGCTGTTTGTATATTTTGGATATTAATCCCTTGTTGGTCACTTCATTTGCAAATATTTCTCCCCTTCTATGGGTTGTCTTTTCATTTTGATTATGGTTTTCTTTGCTGTGCAAAATCTTTTAAGTTTAATTAGGTCCCATGTGTTTATTTTTGTTTTTATTTTCATTAGGCAGTGGATCAAAAAAAGATACTGCTGGGGAAAAAAAAAAGATATTGCTGCAAAATTGTGTCAGAGAATGTTCTGCCTGTGTTTTCCTTTAAGAGTTTTATAGCGTCTGGCCTTACATTTAGGTCTTTAATCCATTTTGAATTTTTTGTTTGTATAAGCCCAAGATAAAACCTGCCATTGTTTCCATTTTTTTCCCCATCTATTTTCCATGAAGTGATGGGACCATATGCCATGATCCTAGTTTTTTTAATATTGAGTTTTAAGCAAGCGTTTTCACTCTCCTCTCTCACCTTCATCAGAGACTTTTGCTTGAGTTGTTTGTGTTTTTGATATTGAGCTGCATGAGCTGTTTGTATATTTTGGATATTAATCCCTTGTTGGTCACTTCATTTGCAAATATTTCTCCCCTTCTATGGGTTGTCTTTTCATTTTGATTATGGTTTTCTTTGCTGTGCAAAATCTTTTAAGTTTAATTAGGTCCCATGTGTTTATTTTTGTTTTTATTTTCATTAGGCAGTGGATCAAAAAAAGATACTGCTGGGGAAAAAAAAAAGATATTGCTGCAAAATTGTGTCAGAGAATGTTCTGCCTGTGTTTTCCTTTAAGAGTTTTATAGTGTCTGGCCTTACATTTAGGTCTTTAATCCATTTTGAATTTTTTGTTTGTATGGAGTTACAGTGTTCTAATTTTTATTTTTTACATATTTTTTATAATTTTCATTTTTTTTACAATTTTTTTTTTTGCAATTTTTTCTTACAGTTTTCCCAGCACCACTTATTAAAGAGACTGTATATTCTTGCCTCCTTTGTCATAGATTAGTTGACCATAGGTATGTGGGTTTATCTCTGGACTGTCTATCCTGTTCCATTGATCTATATTTCTGTTTTTGTGCCAGTACCAAACTGTTCTGATCATTGTAGTTTTATAGTGTAGTCTGAAGTCAGGGAGCCTGATTCCTCCAGCTTCATTTTTTTCTATTTTCCCAGCACCACTTATTAAAGAGACTGTATATTCTTGCCTCCTTTGTCATAGATTAGTTGACCATAGGTATGTGGGTTTATCTCTGGACTGTCTATCCTGTTCCATTGATCTATATTTCTGTTTTTGTGCCAGTACCAAACTGTTCTGATCATTGTAGTTTTATAGTGTAGTCTGAAGTCAGGGAGCCTGATTCCTCCAGCTTCATTTTTTTCTTTCTTAAGATTGCTTTGGCTGTCTGCAGTCTTTTGTGTTTCCATACAAACTGTAAAATGTTTTGTTCTAATTCTGTGAAAAATGCCACTGGTAATTTGATAGACAATACATTGAATCTATGTATCGCTTTGGGTAGTACAGTCATTTTGGCAATACTGATTCTAAACCATGGCATAGCTCTCCATCTGTTTGTATCATCTTTTATTTCTTTCATCAGCATCTTACAGTTTCTGCATACAGGTCTTTTGCTTCCTTAGGTTTATTTCTAGGTGTTTTATCCTTTCTGATGCAATGGTAAATGGAATTGTTTCCTTGATTTCTCTCTCTGATCGTTCACTGTTAGTGTATAGAAATGTGAGAGATTTCTATGTATTAATTTTGTATCCGCAACTTTACTGAATTCATTGAGTTTTAGTAGTTTTCTGGTCGTGTCTTTAGGATTTTCTATGTCCGGTGTCATGTCATCTGCCAATAGTTAATAGTTTTACTTGTTTTCCTATTTGGATTCCTTTTGTTTCTTTTTTTTTTTTTCTTCTCTGATTGCCATGGCTCGGGCTTTCAAAACTATGTTGAATAAAAGTGGTGGGAATGAGCGCCCTTACCTTATTCCTAAACTTAGAGGAAACACTTTCAGTTTTTCACCATTGAGAATGTTAGCTGTCAGTTTGTTGTATGTGGCTTTTATTATGTTGTGGTAGGTTTCTGGAGAAACCTCTATGCCCCCTTTCTGGAGAGTTTTTAACATAAACAGATGCTGAATTTTATCAGAAGCTTTTTCTGCATCTATTGAGATGATCATATGGTTTTTATTCTTCAGTTGGTTAATGCAGTGTATCTCATTGATTGATTTGCACATATTAAAGAGTCCTTATGGACATGAGTTTGGATAAACTCCAGGAGTTGGTGACGGACAGGGAGGCCTGGCGTGCTGCGGTTCCTGGGGTCACAGAGTCGGACGTGACTGAGCGACTGAACTGAACTGAGAGAGTCCTTGCATCCTTGGAATAAATCCCACTTGATCATGGTTTATGATCCTTTAAATGTGTTGTTGGATTTGGTTTGATAGTATTTTGTTAAAGATTTTTATGTCTGTTTTCATTAGTGATATTGCTCTATAATTTTCTTTTTTGTGATTTCTTTTGTTTTGGTATCAGGGTAATGGTGCCTTGAAGAATGAGCTTGGAAGTGTTACTTCCTTAGTAATTTTTTGGAAGACCTTCATAAGGATGGATGTTAACTCTTCTTTAAATATTTGATAGAACTCACCTGTGAAGCCATCTGGTCCTAGACTTTTGTTTTTTGGGGGAGTTTTTTAATTACAGTTTCAATTTTATACTTGTGATTGGAATGTTCATATTTGCTATTTCTTCCTGCTTTAGTCTTGAAAGTTTGTACCTTCCTAAGAATTTGTACATTTCTTCAAGGTTGTCCATTTTATTGGCCTATAGTTGCTTATAGTAATCTCTTATGATCTTTTGTATTTCTGTGCTTCCCTTGTAACTTTTTTGTTTCTAATTTTCTTGATTTGAGACCTCTCTCTTTTTTTCTTGATGAGTCTGGCTAAAGGTTTATAAATTTTATCTTTTTTAAGAACCAGATTTTAGTTTCATTGATCCATTCTATTGTTTTCTTCATCTCTACTTTCTTTCTATTCTGATCTTCATGATTTCTTTCCTTCTACTAACTTTGAGTTTTATTTGTTCTGCCAAGCCTCAGAAGGGTTTGGGTTAATTGCATATATTTGATATTTTCTACTTCTGACCTTGTCTGGGAAAAATAACTTTGGGATAAGGAGAAGATGCAAATCTATGCCTTGAGAGTCCCATGGAGAACATTTCCAAAGTGGTGGCCATCCCCACCAGCTCAGGGGTGCTGCAAAGGTGGGCATGTAGCCAGGCCCCACCTGAGTGTTCTTGTCCAGGGAGAACACAGCCTCGTCACTAAGGCCTTGTCATGTACAAGTCCACTCAGCCTAAAGGAAGAAGAGGTTACAGGAGGCAGAGCAAGTTAGTTGGAAAAATGCACAGGGTCCTTATGCCTGTTATGTCTCTGGTTTTGATCCTCATAGTAATCCTTTGAGAGATGTAGCGTTCACCTTGTTTTGTAGCTAAAGAAACAGAAGCTCAGATAGATTAAGGTACAGGTCCAAGGTCACAAGCTGAGGACTGCCAGAGCAGGGCTTTGGCTCCAAGCCCAGGGCTTATCCTCAGTGAACCTTCCCAGGGCCCTTCCCCTCTCTGCTCTCTTTGCCTCCACCTCAACTCCAAGGGAATACAAGTGACCTGATAGGATAATTGAAAAGGAGATTGTACCAGGACTCAGAAATCCTGGCCTCTTTCATCACAGGATGTGTCCCACTCAGAAGTCACTACGTTTGTTGGTAGTGGCCAATAAACCCTCCCGCTGAGGGTCAGAGAGGCTGAGGGAAAGGCGGCAGGATTATGAGAACCAGTGAGGATGCTGAGCTTGACACGGTGCTCCTGACCCTGGCCACGCAGGCCACTCCCCTTAACCCCAGGAATTCCTGGGCTTGACAAAGGGCATGTGCATTTGTCCTTTGGGGAAAAAAAAGACAATAAAATGTATTGTCAGTTTACTGTCTTTAGGGTTGGGTGCAAGTGAATGTCTGTTTTTTTTAAGTAATTTGTTTTTTTAATTTGTTTTCTTGAAGTATAGTTGATTTGCAATGTTGTGCTAATTTCTGCTGCATAGCATAGTGATTCAGTTATGCACATATACATTCTAATTCATATTATTTTCCATTATGGTTTATCACAAGATATTGAATATAGTCCCCTGTGCTATACAGTAGGACCTGGTATTTATCCATTCTGTATATAATAGTTTGCGTCTGCTAATCCCAAGCTCCCAATCCATCCCCCCTCCTCCCTCACCCTTGGCAACCACAAGCCTGTTCTGCCTGTGAGTTTGTTTCTGTTTCATAGGTAAGTTCATTTATGCCATGCTTTAGATTTCACATAAAAGTGATATCGTATGGTATTTGTCTTTCTCTGACTCCACTTAGTGTGATCATCTCTAGATCCATCCATGCAGCTGAAGTGGCAGAATCTCCTCCTTTTATGCTTGAGTAGCATTCCATTGTGTATATGTAGCATGTCCTCTTTGCCCATTCATGGGTCAGCAGACATTTAGGTTTCCATGTCTTGACGGTTGTGAATAGTGCCGCTGTGAGTGTAGGGGTGCGTGTTATCTTCTTGAATTATGTGTGCTTAGTCGCTCAGTCGTGTCCAACTCTGTGACCCCAGGGACTGTAGCCCACCAGGTCCCTCTGTCCATGAGGATTCTCCTCCAGGCAAGAATACTGGAGTGGGTTTCCATGCCCTCCTCCAGGAGATCTTCCCAACCCAGGGATCAAACTCAGATTTCCAGCATTGCAGGCAGGTTCTTTACTGTCTTTTGAATTGTAGTTTCGTACAGATATATGCCCAAGAGTGGGATTTCTAGATCACATGGCAACTCTACTTTTAGTTTTTTCAGTTTTTTACATTAATTTATGTATTTGGCTGTGTTGGGTCTTGGTTGCAGCGTGCAGGATCTTTCACTGCTGTGCACAGACTCCAGTTACGGTGCATGGGCTTCAGTAGCTGTGGCATGAGGGCTAAGTTTCTCAAACCCATGTCCCCTGCATTGCAAGGTGAATTCTTAACCACTGGACCAACAAGGAAGACCCGATTTTTAGTTTTTTGAAGAACTTCCATACTCTTTTCCGTAGTGGCTGTACCAGTTTACATTCCAAGGGAGTGTTTGTTTGCCCCCCAAATGCTGGGCTTTCCTTACAAATTATCTGACATCTGACTTCATGTTGTAGAGAAGGCATAGTTTTATGAGAGGGTGTGTGTGTGTGTGTAAGAAAGAGAGAATATGAGCTTCACACATAATGCTGAGTTGTTGTTTTCTTCCCCCCTAACAAGCTTGGCTGAGTTTTCGTAATTCTGTAGCTGTAACATGACTAGTCCTCTGAGATATTCAGTACTGGCTGGAAAAATACAACTGAAACTTATTCAATCAGCAGCAAGAAACAATGACACTTCTAAGAATCACTTTACTATAAAGGTGGCCTCACTGTAGGAAAGATGGACGCGCTTGCTCTTCTTCAGGCTCAGCTCAGTTTTGTTCTGTTTTGTTTTTCTTTCTGGTAACTTCCCCAAGTACAAGGAATCTGCACAGGAGCAGGGGCGCCTTGGCTGTGGAAACATCACTGGTAACTCAATAAGTCTAGCCCGCTCCTTAGCCCTGCTCTTAGGAGCTGACAGCCGCTTTGAGGGGTCTGCTCAGAGGATCTCAATCGCCCCTGTGGAGTCTGGCTTGGGCCATCTGTGCTGACAGAGCATGTAGCCCTCCCTCCCGTGATGCTGACTTGGGCGCAGTGACCTCCGTGTTGCAGATGGAATGTGTTTGCCCTGCCCTGTGTGCAAGTCCTCTGCCCACCACACCATGTGGCGCCGAGCTCGGCCAGTTCTCGGACCCAAGCCAGGACTGCCAGTGGGGCTCCCTGAGGCTCCATGCCTGGCATTGGAACCTCAGATAGCTCTTCGCATCACAGAAAGCACCTCGACTCTCTCAGTGCTGCCTGTTGAGTGGGGAGGGGCGGGCTATTGATTGAAGAGGGTGCTGCATTTATTGAGGACTAGCCGGGCGCGTGGCTGCAGGAGCCCTGGTGCGTGCCATTCCTTCTCCATCTGAACTCCGCCTTCCCTCCTTGGGCCCCGGTCTCTCCCCCCAGGAGCCACATAGCCACTGGTCCCAGTGCAGTGCTGGGACCTCCTGGTGCTACAGTCTAGATACCAAGTGCCTGCATGGGCCCCAGCCTTGCTGCCAAGCCGTGGAGTCTGTCTCCGCTGAGAGTCAGGAGCAAGGCGCCTCTCCGGCCCTGCGTTGAGCTGCCCGGCATTTCTCCATGGAGTTGAACATCTCCCTCCACCCCCATCTCCTCCTGGAGGGAGCCGGCTGCTTGTCTAGCTGCAGCCTCAGCAGTTCCTGGACAGATTTTGTTGGTTTACAACTAAGCAGGAAAAGTGGGCTCCTGGGCCCAGAGCTTGGCAGGAGTTTGGGCCCTTCAAAGAAAATGGAAAGTGCAGCGGTGAAGAAATCCAGTGCCCTGCTGGTCGTGTCTGTGCCCTCTCCTCCCTGTGCCCCAGAAGGCCCGGCCACTGTAGTGTGCGAACAGCGGGGCAGGATGGCACCCCGGGAACTGATTCACACTTCCCGCTCCACGTGCTCGTGCCCCGGCCCTGAGAAGATGCACTCACGTGGCTGTCCCCCTGTGACATTAAAGTGCTTTCTCTCAGCATCTGCTCCTGAACCTGGCAGCTGGCGGTGCTCGGCATGCCCTTGGAGGACATGGATGAGAAAGCCAGTCTTGGGCCCACAAGAAGTGTAAAGTTAGGCCAGAACAGAGGCTGGGGTTTCCTCCCACCCCTGGTGCCTCATCCCGCTGAGACTCCCAAGGACAACTCATTCCACTCTTGTTCCCTCCATCCTGGCATGGCCTTTCCGCACCCCCGGACTCTTGTGTTTCGGGGGCGAGGGAGCTGGTGCCACCTCCTGCACCCCTCCATCTCCCCTCTGCCTTCTCGAAGGGCCGTGAAGCCATGGCAGCTCCCCTTAACTGCCTGGGACCCAGGATCTGAGGAGGTTATGGCGCCTCTTGCCCTCTTCATGACTCAGGTAGTTGGCACTTACAGTCTGCCTGCCTTCCGGGTAAGTGGGATTGCACAGGGTGAGGCCCAGTGAGTAGGGGGCTTTCTACATGTTAGCCCCTCTGATCAGGGTGCACCAGGCCAGAGTCCCTGGGATCAACCCTGTGATGGGTTTAAAAAAAAAAAAAAAAAAGCTGCTCTCCTGCCCAGGGCTGTTAATTGTGAGGCAGAAAATGTGATGAACCTTGAACAGGTTAGGTCACTGGCCCAAGCCTGCTTCTTGCCTCAATGCCTTCACTGGAGGATAGGCAAACCATGGAGAGCCAGACCAGGCGCTCCAGGAAGGCGCATGAATTCTCCAGACCTCAGAGCTGCAGAACGGTTCTGAGGGGCTCATGCATCATTCTGAGCACCGTCTAGACAGAATTAAGAGGTGGCCTGTCTGTGCACTACCATTTTTAAATATGTGTGTAGGTACTACTATGGTTCATAAAATGTAAATTTATGCTTTAGATGGGTGCTTCATATGCTGTTTTGCCCTCACTCGTGTCCTTGTGAGGAGAATAACCTCCGGGATTTAGCTGGATTCAGGTGCTCTGCCTCCGCTCGCTTGTCCCGAAGATAAACGGCCTCGGGCTTGGAGCCCCGACTCTCTGACTAAAAGCGCCTGTTTCCCCGGTGTAATCAACGGCACAGCATCCGGCTCAGGGCACCCGGGTGAGCGGCGCCAGGGCGACTGCGGCCAAGGGGAGAGGAGGTGGGCTCCCTGGGCTTTGCCGTCCCACCAGGGGAGGAGGCTGGCTGCCAGGGAGTCGTCCAGAAGCCCCAGCGTAAGGCGGGGAGACCACAGAGAGGGCCTCCTAGGACATGGCGGGCATCGGTCAGTGCAGGCCGGGAAGTTTTCAATCTCCAAACGCTAGGCCCTGCCGGAGGTCTGTTGTGGGAACCCACCATGAGCTCCACCTGAATGTGACTTCCCCCAGAGGCCGCCTGGGGCCCGGCCACCAGCCACAGGCCCGTGCTCCAAGGTGGGGCGGCTGCAGGCCTGCGTGGCAGGTGCCCCGCTGCTGCCTCTGTGTCTCTGCTGGGAATTTAAACTCCGTGGGGTTCTGCTCTGAGGAGGAGCTTTGCCTACGCCTCCCTCCCCCCGCTTCCCTCCAGCCTCGGAGACGCAGCAAGGGAGATGCTTGTCTTCATTAGTCTCCACGAGTAGCTCAAAGCCGTGCGTCCACCACAGGCAGGGTAGGCGGGAACCTGAGAGAACTCTCACTTCATGGTGGGGAGCAGGGTTTTCACCAGATGCTGGGAAATAGAAAAAGACCCTTTTGTAGTGATATAAAGGATGTACATGTGTGGCTGTTGTTGTTGTTGTTTTTTGTGACTTCCTGGAGAAAAGCCAGTGCTTCCTTTTTCTTCCTGTGAAGTGGAACTGCCGGGGTCCAGCCCCGGTGGATCCAGGGTAATTCAAAGGGGAGACGGAATCGGCGTCCTAGGAAAAACCTATTTAATTAGAAATATAAAGAGAGATTAGAAAAGAATAGTGTAGTAGGAAAATTAGTGGAGAAAAAGAGGCTGAATAACTTGGTTTACGTGGAATAGCAATAAAACTCCAAGACAAGGAATTTGCACCATCTATGTAGGCCCCTGGCACCAGCTTGAATAGCAGAGGGTGCCCCAGCCTTGGGCTCCCTCTCGCGTGGGTCTTAGAAGCCAGGGCAAGTAAGTAGACATGGCGAGCATCCACACTCCAGATGGGAATTCAGCCAGAAAGGGAAAAAAAGAATGACATGGGAGAATCAGTCTTTCCAGAAACTGATCCGTTTTCTTTATTTTCAGGTTTGCTTATATACTTTTTGTTATAGGGATGAATACAGAGTCACGCGGGGTCAGCAGACCTGACCTTTATCAAAATCAAGTGCTTCATATAAATGTATACAAGGGTCTTATGGGTTTTACATCATCTTATGGCCATGAGGCCTGCTGACATTTTATGGCCCTTTCTGATAACGGTCAGTCAACCAGAAAACTTATTCTTCCAGGGGTGAATTTTCTTAAACCAGGTGCCACCCTCCGAAGGCACCAGATAAAGTTGCATTCCTATATGGTGAGGGTGCAGGGGGTTATAATCAAGAAAGGAATTTACTTAGCCTAAGGTTTAACATGATTAATATCAAAGGTTAATACTTATTTCTCTTATATGCTAGTTATATTTATTAATGTGTATAAGGGCAAGGAATATGGAGACTTAGCAGCAAATATTGGCTCAACAAATAAAAAACCCTTCACCAATATAATTCCTAATCAACCCGCTATACTATACTAATAATTTTCTAACTTCTCAAAAGAATCTGTATTTAGAAAGTTTAAAGCATCTTGTGCCTCTCACAGTTGGAAGGCTGTAAACAATCACATGTGGCTGGACGAACCTGCTCAGGCAGGCTAGAGAAACTTCACAGGAGTTTGTAAGTTGAAACACTCTTGTCATGCCCAGGAAATTTTATTGACTGGAGCTGCAAGTTAACTCCTTCTCCGAGAGGGGTGGTGGGGGACAGCCCCCCGTAAAGTCAGAGGTGTAGGTGAGAGCATGAAGCAGTAAAGTAGGCAGACTCTAGTTTTGGGGGTAGATGCTCGGAAACAGGGGGTCTCCTGAGGCTCGATCCCGCCTTTGCGTAATGCCGAGCCTCCTTCCTCATGACCTTTGCCACGGGCGGAGTTCTATCACAGAAGCACGATTTCCCCATGGCTGCCTCGGGCTCCTGTGCTAATGTGGTTGTTGTGTGCAAGAAAGCCAGCTTCTTCAGCTATTAAAACTCCCCTTAGGGCACTTCCTGGTGGGCCAGGGAAGTTAAGAATCCGCCTGCCAGTGCAGGAGACACAGGTTCCATCCCTGGTCCAGGAAGATCCCACACGCCGAGGGCTAGCTAAACCTGTCTGCCATGACTGCTGAGCCTACACACCCTAGAGCCCAGCTCCACGACAAGAGAAGCCACCGCAATGAGAAACCTGCATCTAGAGAAAGCCCAAGCGCAGCAATGAAGACCCAGCACAGCCAAAATAAATAAACAAATAATAAATCTAAAAAACTCACCCAGGATAGACAAATTAGGGGTGTGGGATTAGCAGACGACTATAGGGCTTCCCTCATAGCTCAGTTGGTAAAAAATCTGCCTGCAATGCAGGAGACCCTGGTTCGATTCCTGGGTCAGGAAGATCCCCTGGAGAAGGAAATAGCAACCCACTCTGGTATTCTTGCCTGGAGGATTCCCATGGACAGTGGAGCCTGGCAGGCTACAGTCCATGGGGTTGCAAGACTCAGAAATGACTTAGCGACTAGACCACCACTGTATATAAAATAGGTAAGCAACAGGGATATATTATATCATGCAGAGAATTATACCCATTACCTTGTAAAAACCTATCATGAAGTATAACCTGCCAAAATGCTGAATCACTCTGCTGTTCACCTGAAACTAACATAATCTTATAAATCAACTATACTTTGATTAAAAAAAAAAAGAAACCTCACCCCCAGCTAATCACAGTGTAGTAGCCAGCTTGGTACAAAGGAAAATTTGTAGAGAAAAATGTTCATAATATGCACTGTCTCTTAGTATTCCATTTCAGTTGCTTTGAGAGAGAGAGTAAGAATAGGACATGCTGCTTGAGATAGGGTTAAGCCTATTTCCTCCGTTTAAAAATGAGTTTAAGCTCTTCTCACCCTCAGGTGGATCAGTAAGAGTTGACAGCCTTGCCCACAATGACCCTTGTTCTTAGAGTCCTTTGAAAAACCTGGTTTTATGGCCCGTCACGCTGAAGTTCCAGGGTGATTTATGAAAAGGCTCTGTTGTGAGAGTAGCTTTTTCTGGTGGGAGACCCAGGGGTGTAAGGATGGGGACGCTGCCTCAGGGCTGTGTCATGGGAGGGAGCGCGAGGCCCGCAGAAGAGGCGGGAGAGGTGCCCACGTGACACCACCTTCCTTAGCTGAGCTGTCCCCTCGCTCATCCTTCCAGTCCTGCAAGGATAAGCTTCTTAATATACACGCTGAGAGATTTGTTATCCTGCCCTAGTTCTTTTTGAAAAGTATCGGGTGAGCTGGCAGAAGGGAAATAGTGAGGGGTAAACTGCTTTATTTTTTTTTTTTTATGTATTTTTATTTATTTGGCTGTACTGGGTCTTAGATGCAGCATGCAAACTCTTAGTTGCGGCATGTGGAATCTAGTTCCCCGTCTAGGGATTGAACCTGGTCCCCATGCATTGGGAGCATGGAGTCTTAGCCATGGGACCATCAGGGAAGTCCGTGAGGGGTAAATCTTCTGAAGAGGTCTTGAAGATCTGCCCATTCTTGGAGCAGAGCCAGGCCCTCCCATAACGCCCCATGGCCTTGGGCCTTGTCCCAGGTGAGATGGTTCGGATCTTACAAGACCACCTTGATTTCGATGCAGCACTAAACACAGGTCCACCAGAGACGAGCATCTTGGCTGAGCTGCGGAGACCACTGGGGAGAGGCCCAGAGACGCTGACTTGCGGAGCTCCCGCTGTCCTGACACTCACCTGCAAGCCATCCTCCTCCCAGCCCATTCCAGGCAGGTCCCTGAAGAAGAAGGTTATGGGTTTAGAAGCGAGGGACCTAATTTCCTGACAGTCTGTAAAACCTTCTGGCCACCCCTCCACCTGCTATTCATTGATTCAGCAAATAAGCATTGAGGACGTCCCTGCCATATGCCAAGCCCTGTGCTGGAGTCTGGGGGATGGCTTCTGCCCTCATGAAAACTGTAGCCTAGAAAGGGAGCAGATGATAAGTCAGTAAACAAATAATGATACACTGACAGGCTGGTCAGTGCCATTAAGGAAATAAACAGGATTAACAAAGGACCTGTAAAGAGACGAGGAGGGGTCATTCTTTAGGGGAGAGACTTCTCTGCACCAGAGACATCTGAGCCGCGACCTCAGGGAGATGAGGAGTGGAGGGAGGGCATCCCAGGCAGAGAGGACGCAAAGATGCAGAAGAGCCTCGGCTCAGGAGCGGAGAGACTGTGGCCGGAGAGCAGGGAGAATGGTTTGGGGGAGTTCAGAGAGGAGGCCGGAACCAGGTTATGCAGGGCCTTGAGGCCACGGTCAGAGTTTGGATTTCATTCTGAGAGCAAGACAGGCCCCTTGCTGACAGCGTTATGCAGGAGCGCTAATGTAATTAAAGATCACGGTGTCCTTACTGCAGTTAAAAACTGTGAGGCTATGTATATGTGCTGCTATAGGAAGAGTCACAAGAGACCCTACGTGGGGAAAAATCCCAAGAAACAGAACATAGTATAAAATATGCCACTGATGTTTTTAAAAGAGAAGATGTATATGTATATATAGGCTTGCCCGGGTATAAAATATAACCACATTAAGGATACACAAGAAAAGAAGAAGAAAGAGGATCCAAGTTTGAGATGAACTTTCGGGACGAGAACTTCTAACTTAGTGTATTTCAAATTGTAGGTCACAACTCAGGAGAGGTTCCGAAATTACCTAAGTGAAGTCACAGATAGCACTTAAAATATCAACCTACATCTTGCATAGTAAGGAGAGCACTTTGTGAAAGTTTTAATTATTTATGTGTGTAGATACATGTGTTCATGTATATAAATGACATGTACACACATTCTGTACATATGTGTACATGTGTTGGCTTGCAGTATAAAATGTTTTAAACTAAGTGTTACAGTTGAGAATGTTTGAAAAATATATCTTAAGGATCTTCATGGTGGAAAAGTTGAGAAATGTGACAGTGATTTTTCACTAAGTTTTCTTTACTTCTGTCTTAGTTTCCTCATCAGGCTTCTCTTCCAGATAACCCTCTTCAAATTAAAAAGAAAAAAGTCAAGACCAAAAAAAAAAAAAAAAAGATACCCAAGAAGCTGGTGAGGGGTTGCTCCTGGGGTGGGGAACTGTAGCACAGGGTGAGTGAGGTCCAAGGGAGACTTCCTCTTTGTAGTATATGCTTTTGTGTGGTTGAATATCTTACTATGTGCCTGCATTACTTATTCAGCAAAAAAAAAAAAAAGTTTGTCTAAATGGTGGTCACCCTGACCGCCATGTGGACCGAGGGCGAGCCCAGAAACAGAGGCCTGGCTAGAAGGCTCTGGCCGGGGCCGCGGTGAGAGACGGTGGTGGCTTCACCTGTGGCCTTGGTGGTGGGGATGGAGACAAGCTAGGCTCAGCATTTTCTGCCCGACAGTCGCAAGGAAAGCTGTGTGCATTAGAGGTGGGGACTGGGCCTGCCTGACTCTATCTGCCTTATCTTTGTGGAAGGAAGGGTTCTTGGTCTCTTTCCAGGTGCTAAAAGCTTCAGAATTCTCAAGAATGTTGAATCCATCACAACGTGGAGGACACGGTTATGGACATGTATCCCTTTCATATCCTCACGCAACTGTCACAAGTGACCTTTAATGACCATCAAAACACAGTTACACTCTGTTTCTCAGTGGAGCTTGCTCTCTTTGCAGAGAGATGCCAAAGGCCAATACCTGTTTGACCTTCTCTGCCACCACCTGAATCTACTGGAGAAAGACTATTTTGGGATCCGCTTTGTGGACCCTGATAAGCAGCGGGTAAGTCTATATTCAAAGCATGGATGGGGGAGAGGGTCAGTCCGTAAACCTGAGGCACTAACTGTCATTGATGTTCAGAGCTTAGCCTCAGGAGTCAGGGAGCCAACTGGACCCTGCAGTTGGACATCATCTCTTCGGATCGTATTGTGAGACCTG
Source organism: Cephalophus harveyi (assembly GCA_006410635.1). Taxonomy (NCBI): domain Eukaryota; kingdom Metazoa; phylum Chordata; class Mammalia; order Artiodactyla; family Bovidae; genus Cephalophus; species Cephalophus harveyi. The sequence continues at coordinate 125,628 of SJYT01077976.1, forward strand.
GAACACCCCATAACAGAGCTCACCTGGCGTGGTCCATCCATTGCTAGACACTGAAATGGCAACCTGGAGAACTAAAGTTGTTCTTGTTGTTCAGTTGCTCAGTCGTGTCTGACTCTTTGGACCCCTTGGAATGCAGCACACCAGGCTTCCCTGTTCTTCACTATCTCCTTGAGTTTGCTCAAACTCACGTCCATTGAGTCAATGATCATCCAACCATCTTGTCCTCTGCTGACCCTTCTCCTCTTGCCCTCAGTCTTTCCCAGCATCAGGGTCTTTTCCAGTGAGTCAGCACTTTGCAGCAGGGGGCGAGAGTATTGAAGCTTCAGCTTTAGCATCAGTCCTTCCAGGGAATATTCAGGGTTCATTTCCTTTAGGATTGACTGGTTTGGTCTCCTTGCTGTCCAAGGGACTCTCAGAAGGCTTCTCCAGCACCGCAGTTTGAAAGCATCAGTTCTTCGGTGTTCAGCCTTCTTTATGGTCCAGCTCTCACATCCATACATGACAAATGGAAAAACCATAGCTTTGACTATACAGACCTTTGTCAGCAAAATGACATCTCTGCTTTTTAATATGCATGAGAGCTGAAGAGATTTGCCCAAAGCTGCCCATTTAGAGACAGAGCGGCTGGGCTGGTGTGGTGGCCCCAGAGCCCAGGTCACAGGCTGAGGCTGTCCTGCGCCTTCCCTGGTAAATGGGCACGCTCGCCTTGGTCTGGTTAGGAGGGCCCTCGCCTGAGTGCCACAGCAACCCTCTCCAGGCAGGACAGAGGTGGAGCCCAACCGACACAGGCTTTTTGGACCTTGCAAATCCTGCAGTTCTTCTTCACCTTCCAGAGACAGTGGCATGTGAAGAAAAAAGGGTAAAATGTATCCTGTTCAAGGGTGAAGTGTGTCCTGTCTATTGTTTTTCACTTAGAATGTGTTGGAGGAGAATAAGAGAGTATGTTGAGATTGCTGCTGCTGCTGCTAAGTCGCTTCAGTCGTGTCCGACTCTTCACGACCCCATGGACTGCAGCCCACCAGGCTCCTCCGTCCATGGGATTTTCCAGGCAGGAGTACTGGAGTGGGTGCCATTGCCTTCTCCGATGTTGAGATTACAGAGATTTAAAGCCAAAGGAGACAGAGAAAAATAAGGAAAAGGAGAAGTAAATTTTGATGGAGTGGCTGCCGTGTGCCAGGCTCCACGCTGGGCACACACCCAGACCTTTGAGCCGATGGATACTGAGCGCTGAGGTGTTATCATGCACGAAGTTGAGAGCTTCACATAAGTTATTGAATCTTTCCCCTGAATGAGATGCGTACCAGCAGTTGACCATCCACTCTCCAGACGAGTGAACAGTCCTCCCGATAGGTTATCTAACTTGCCCAAGGCAAGTGACAAAGCCTGTCTTCTGCTCAGACCTGCCTGATGCCAGAGTCTGTGTGGTTTCTGGGGTTCCCTGCTGAATTCCTGCCCTGTGGCCTCTAACGTGACCTGATTCCGTGCCTTTGTTGAGGGTTTAAGCCTAGCAGGGAGGCTTGCAAGGGTCCTTGAGCACTGTGAGGAAATGGACTAGTAGAGAACTGTCCTTCTATATCTACTGATCACAGTAGAGATGGAGGAGGTGAGCTCCCCGGCTGCCCCTAGACCTCTTCCCCTGAGCACCAGGGAGGCAGAACCTGGCGCTCACACCCATGCCGTCCCTGCCCACTCTTCAGGGGTCTCTGTAGGGTCTGGGATTCCTCTGGCCACTCTTAGACGATCTGCCCTCACTCCCCATCCCCTTTTGCACCTCAGGCCCTGGGCTTATTCTGATCTCAGCCTGTCCTTCAAGCCTCCCGAATCTGAAGACTGTACTAATCCAAATACAGGTGGAAACTCCCGTCTCTGAACCTTCTTTTTACTCTTCTCCTAACCCCACTTCCCCAAGCCAGTGTTATCAATTTGCTAGTGATTCTGGGACCTGGATTTAGCCAGACAGCTGCAAAAGGTCACCCTGGCCCTCACCATATTTGGGGGGATGCTCTCAAGATTTTTCTGCCAGACCCTTGAAGTGTCTTAGACAAGCTTTCCACTGCCTGCCCACCCCTCTGAGTCTCCTCCAGCCTCACTTCTTTCAGGAGTCTCACTCCAGTGCAAACTCCTCCCCACTATTGCCAAGAGGAATAGCCTCTTGCATTCAGCCTCTGCCTTCTGCTGCTAGTGGATCTGTCACTGCGCTTAGTTGTGTTGTTGCTGTTGTGTCAGTTGCGTCCGACTCTTTGCGACCCCGTGGACTGTAGTCCACCGGGCTCCTCTGCCCATGGAATTCTCCAGGCAAGAATACTGGAGTGGATTGCCATGCCCTCCTTCAGGGGATCTTCCCAACACAGGGACCGAACACAGGACTCCTGCATTGCAGGGGGATTCTTTACCATCTGGGCCACCGGGGCAGCCCACTGCCCAGTCTATCTCCCTTTGTTCATTTTAATCTATGGGTCCAGTGCCCCAGGGCATTCTGTCTTCAGAGCCCCAGACATATGCTGTGTTTATCTCACCGTCCATAATCCCGGTGTGCTCTGCACAAGCCAGCCTCCTCCTCCTTCCCAGGCATGGCCTGGAACCCCGGTCATTTCCGTGCAATTTCATCCCTTGCCTTTCCTTCCCTGGGAAGCCTCGCCGTGGTGGGCCGTGTAATGTGAGAAGGACCTCTTAACCACATTGAGTGGCTATAATGAGTTGCCAGCCTCGTGGGAACTCAGATCAGAGGGAAGCAAGAGAGCAGAGTGTCAGCTCAGATTATCCATGTAGAGCTGATGGGTGAACTGGCTCTTAGTGGGTCCATTAACTGCACGAACCGCGGCCCAGCCCAGAAGGTGAGAGCTAGGCACCGGGGGAGGCCAGGATGTGTCTGCACGGCCCCGGCTGCTCTCCTGCCAGAGAGAGGACTCTGCCAAGAGGCTCCACTGTACTGAGCAAAAGTCGCCAGAAAAGAGGGAGGTGAGGACTAGTTCCTCCATCCGTCTTACAGCTGAACCTTGAATGCTGAGCTGGTCACCGGGGACACAGTGGGAAATAGGCAGAATCTCCTGCCCTCCCAGAGCTTATGGTCAGTGCTTTTAAGCTGCTTCCCGATAACCAAGCCCCAAATATCAGCTATTCTAGCTCTCTGCAAATTGTCAAGTTTCCTGATTAGCACAAAAGCAGCAAACATCAATAATGCATTTTATAAGGCATCCATGTAGAAGTGGAAAAACGATATAGAACCATCTCCTTGCTTTCTTACCCAAACGTAAGTACCGTGGGGGTGGGGGGGGGGCGGTGGAGGAGTGGTTGGGTATATTACAAGACGTAAATTTTAAACATCCCTGGATGCCAAGGAATTCTGAGTATGTATTCCCTCACACAAGGGCTGGCAATGTGTTGCTCAAACAAAAACGAAACATACACCAGCCATCCCTGCCTTCTCACCATTTATGAAATTCCACCTGCCAGTGCTTTCGAGAGCTGCTCCCAATAGCCTCTGTGCGTCATCACGTCCTCAGGACCCCAGCGCATCACACAGACACATACAACCCATTAAAGGGAGCCATTCGCCACTCAAGCCAAGCGGAGTTCTGTCCCCAGCACACCTCTGTGTGTTCATTCCTGCCCATCAGTACACCGGAAACATGGCTCAGAACTCTGGCGCCCCATCTTGGAAGGCGACATTGCCAGGGAGCCCCAGAAATGGCATCTGAAGCTGGAACTCTTCCCCCCTTCACAGCTGGTTCCGTGGGGAGCTTATTTCAGAAAATCCTATCACTCTCTACTCTCCAAACTTACATATCACAGGCTTCTGAGCCGCGTTCACCCTGGGCTACAATCTGTCTAGCTATTTAAATCGAATACAGCGAGATATATTTGACGCTGCTTCTCATTAGGGTTTTCTTGGTCTGTTTTCTCTGTTTCAGCATTGGTTGGAGTTTACAAAGTCTGTGGTGAAGCAATTGAGATGTAAGTACTGTCCATGAAAAGATAGAAGCCTCAGCCCCGTGGAGGGCGGGAGGAAACCTCAGCCTTGTAGGGTGTCTAGGGAACTTCCATTGTTCTGAGCGGAAGTTGGCCCTAAACGTGAGAGGATCTTCTGATGGCTCAGAGTCCTGTGCGTCCGGTGGGGCAGGGAGTCCCGTCGTCTTCCGGGGAGGGTCCTTGCTGATGGACACCGCTTTTCCTGTGCAGCCCAGCCTCCGTTCACCATGTGTTTCCGGGTGAAGTTTTATCCTGCAGACCCTGCGGCTCTGAAAGAAGAAATCACCAGGTAAGGCTGGTTATTACATCCCTCAGCCTCCAAGACCTGCTGGGAAGGATAGGAAAGAGGGGCCGCAACTTCCTAGGTCCTCTGTTTGGAAAGCTCCTAACTCAGCTAGGCAAGAATTCTTCCTAAATATAGCCTTGCTTCTGTGTTTCACTTCCGCATGCTCTCTTTGCTCATCTCCTCAGTAGAACTGCAACAAAGTGAGGTTCTTTCCTTCAAGAAGTGTGAATACTTCACCTTAATCTGGGCATCTGCAAAGGTAGCTGGAGTAGTGAATTACTCAAAAGCATATTTTTTCTTTCACCAGTGATGTGGCCACCAGGGATGTTTTGGGAGAGGGCTGTGTTGCTGCTTACTGGGGGGCTTGAAATAGACTCCAGCAACCTAAATGGCAAAGCAGGAAACTGGAAAATGAGCCGGGAAACACTTGAAGATTTGAATTCAAGTGGGTGACCTCCAGGGTGCTGATGGCCCAGGCTCGTGATAAACTCTTCACTGTGGGGATCATGTTGCAGGGAAGGCAGGCAGCTGCATGGCATGAACTGTGTCTCATCCAGCACCACTTGAGGATGAGAAAAAGCCTCTGAGCCCATGCCACGCTACAAGAGGCTCAGTGAACAGGAGAGGCACCGCTTCCTCGAGGGCTTGGTACATCTGAGCCGAATTCACTCTAAAAGTCTTGCCTCAAAGGTTCAGGCACTCTCGGAACTAGGACTCTTAATTTTTATATTAGAAAGATCTGATTTTGACATTAGCAAAACCTTGATGTTTCCTTGTGAAGGGTGGAGCCCTCAGTAAAGATGTGATGCCAGGAAGTCTTAGAGTGGAGGAGGAGACGGTTCCGCCAGCTCCAACCCCTTCCCTAAAGTCTTAGAGACAACAGGGACTTCCCAAGTGGTGCCCTGCAGGAGGCATGGGTTCAATCCCTGGTCAGGAAACTAAGATCCCACATACAGAGCGGTGCAGCGAAAAACAAAACCAAAAATCCTTAGAGACAGCCAAGACTGGACGAGGCCATTGCCAGTGCAGGCTGCTTGTCCTCTAAGGCCTCGAGACCTGTTTCTAAACCCTGAACCCGCCCAGCCTGAAGCGCTGAGGACAGTGCCCTGTGCAGTTAGAACTGAGCGCCTGCAGACTGCAGGCCCTGCTGGGCCACACGGAAGTGGGCGTGGCTCCCACCTGGCTTTTGAAAACCAAGCTCATCCATATTCAGGAGCAAGCCTGTAGCTTCAGGCAGGAGAGTGAGGGGAGAACCACGACCTTTAACCACTTAAGCAGGGAAGAGTTTGGGCAGAGCACTGGCCTGCCCTGCTCAGGGGGCACTCGTGGTAAAGAACCTGCCTGCCAAGGCAGGGGACGCAAGAGACACAGGTTCGATCCCTGGGTAGGGAAGATCCCTCTGGAGAAGGGAATGGCAACCACTCCAGTATTCTTGCCTGGAGAATCCCATACCCACTTCCCTCTCCTCCCTCCCGCCCCCTTCTCTCTGGAAAGAGGTGAGGAGGCCAGGGCCAACCCTGAGGACCAGGCTCCTGTCCATGTGTCAGAAACATTTAACACATCTTTGTTGAGAGCCTGACTCCCCGCCTTCTAACACCCAGCGTTAGGATCACCTTGTCCACACCTCCCTGGATTAACAGAGAGGATGAGAAGGATTGGTCTAACAACCCAGAGGGCTGCCTGCGAGAGCACGGCAGACACACGGCCTTCTGATTTGATTGAAGGGCAAAAATACACGGCTCTCTGGGCCGTTAGGAGGAGGTCTTAACCATAGACTCTTCTAAAGCATATGTCACTGCATAATATGATGTGCCTCCCCAGCTAAAGGCAGCAGAGACCTGGGGCTCAGGTCCTGTTCTGTTATGTCTGCGTGGCCTTGAGCGTAAAACCCTTGACGTCTCTGACCTTCAGGTTCCTTATTTATAAAATGAGGGTGGTAATAGTACCTCACGGCTTTGTCCGGAGGATTAACCACTACACGGGGTCTTGTACTTCTTAATGCACCCCCAGGGAGCCTGGCATTGAGCCAAGGCTCCCTGTTCACTGCCAGGTCAATCACATGGCCTGTGGACCTCAGCGGTCCGCAGAGGGCACAGTCCACTTGGTTCTGGCTTTGCTCCCTTGTCGATGTCATAATCCCCACTCCTCTTCTCTCCCAGCTAGCGTCCTGACACGTAAGCAGCTGAGGCCTGAGAAAGCCAGGGTCAGGCTTCTCTCCAAGTCAGCAGGCTTTAAAGACACTGGCAAGAGTGTGAACTCCACCCCTCTCCGCACACATCCATGCCCACCGTCCTCCACAGGGGCCCCCAGCCTCCAGGATCTGATGCCTGACGATCTGAGGTGGAGCTCGGGTAATAACAACAGAAGTAAAGTGCACAAGAAAGGTGATAGCTTGAATCATCCAGAAACCATCACCCTCCCACCCTCCCTGGTCTATGGAAAAATCGTCTTTCATGAAACCAGTTCCTGCTGCCAGAAAGGCCGGGGACCGCGGCTCTGCTCTTCTCCCCCTGCTCCCCGCCTCAGCAGCCCTCCTTCCCTCGGGCACATTTTTTCCAGGCGTTGCCAGGAGTGTGGCTGTCAGGGCGCCTGGGTCTGCTTTGGAGTCTGTGTCTCCGCTCCCTGAGGCGTTCTGGGGAGGCCTGGGCTTAGCTGCATCTAAGTGGATGCCTGCCCTCACCTCACTCAATGCCCACAGTTCACTCCTGGCTTAGCGCCCTCCCTGCACCCCACCTTCCGGCCAGACTAATTTAGCCATCAGTGTGTTTTTTCTGGGCATCATTGGTCCTAAATTTCACCGCCGTCTCGGCTGTCCCCATAAAGCCGGGCTGAGAGGAGGGATGAAGTAGGGAGTAAAGAACGGTGCTTCAATTTATCTCTTGGATTCTTCCCAGATGATAAATTTAGTTGCCAAATCCTGATTAATCTCTTTTGTCATTTTTTAAAGTAATAAATAGATTTTCTTGTCTGAGCTAGAGACAAGGCAGAGAAAATGGGGATTAGGCACCAGATTTAGCCTTTAACAACGGCTGCAGGTGTTCGAACTGGTTGAAAGATCAAGTGATAGAAGGAGATTGAGTGCAAATGGGGCCCCACCTTCCCAGGAAGCAAACAGCCCCGACACATGTTTGAACAGGTGCTCAAAAAATGTTAATAGATATTTTTAGGCCATTTAAAAAAAATGTTAATAAAGCGTATAGGTAATTTATTCCAACGGTGAGTATCACTTGAGCTTCAGTTCAGTTCAGTTCAGTCGCTCAGTCGTGTCCGACTCTTTGCGACCCCATGAATTGCAGCACGCCAGGCCTCCCTGTTCATCACCATCTCTCGGAGATCACTCAGACTCACATCCATCGAGTCAGTGATGCCATCCAGCCATCTCATCCTCGGTCGTCCCCTTCTCCTCCCGCCCCCAATCACTTGAGCTTAGCTTAGGCTAAGATGGGTTGGCAAACTTTTTCTGGAAAAGGCCAGATAGTATTTTAGGCTTTGTGGGCCATAGGGTCGCCGTCACAACTACCCTGTTCTGCCACTGTAATGCAAAACCAGCCATAGACAACACATACGTGAATGAGCATGGCTGTGTTCCAATCAAAGGTTATTTTATCTCACTGGGGACTCTGGTGGCAGGCTTAGTTTGCCAGTCCTGGGCGAAGGAATCAAGAAGACCTGAGTTCAAATCCCAGATCGTTCTTCAGCTGGATATGTGACAAAGCAAGCAACAATGCCCCTGATCCTTCCCTCTCCTCGCGTATGAGACAGGGATAAAACCAGTAATCACCTTACAGAGTTGCTGTGAGGATTAAACGAAAGAGTGCATGTTAAACAGCACACAGCCTATCATCTAAAAGATGACAGGAAAACCTGAGTAAATTACTGGAATGTCAGCTCCATAGAAGGAGGACTCTGGTTCTCTGCTGTATTCCCAGCCGCTGTGGCAGTGCCTGGCACACGCGTGTGCTCAGAACTGGATGGGTGGGAGGATCAGTTCAGTTCAGTTCAGTCGCTCAGTCGTGTCCGACTCTTTGCGACCCCATGAATTGCAGCACGCCAGGCCTCCCTGTTCATCACCATCTCTCGGAGATCACTCAGACTCACATCCATCGAGTCAGTGATGCCATCCAGCCATCTCATCCTCGGTCGTCCCCTTCTCCTCCCGCCCCCAATCACTTGAGCTTAGCTTAGGCTAAGATGGGTTGGCAAACTTTTTCTGGAAAAGGCCAGGTAGTATTTTAGGCTTTGTGGGCCATAGGGTCGCCGTCACAACTACCCTGTTCTGCCACTGTAATGCAAAACCAGCCATAGACAACACATACGTGAATGAGCATGGCTGTGTTCCAATCAAAGGTTATTTTATCTCACTGGGGACTCTGGTGGCAGGCTTAGTTTGCCAGTCCTGGGCGAAGGAATCAAGAAGACCTGAGTTCAAATCCCAGATCGTTCTTCAGCTGGATATGTGACAAAGCAAGCAACAATGCCCCTGATCCTTCCCTCTCCTCGCGTATGAGACAGGGATAAAACCAGTAATCACCTTACAGAGTTGCTGTGAGGATTAAACGAAAGAGTGCATGTTAAACAGCACACAGCCTATCATCTAAAAGATGACAGGAAAACCTGAGTAAATTACTGGAATGTCAGCTCCATAGAAGGAGGACTCTGGTTCTCTGCTGTATTCCCAGCCGCTGTGGCAGTGCCTGGCACACGCGTGTGCTCAGAACTGGATGGGTGGGAGGGAGGGAGGGAAGGTGAAGAGGCACAGGATGTATAAGCTCTTGGAAAGTGAAAGTGAAGTCGCTCAGTCGTGTCTGACTCTTTGTGACCCCATGAACTGTAGCCCGCCAGGCTCCTCTGTCCACAGGATTTTCCCGGCAAGAATACTGGAGAGGGTTGCCATTTCCTTCTCCAGGGGATCTTCCCAACCCAGGAAATGAACCCAGGTCCCCACACTGCAGGCAGACGCCTTACGGTCTGAGCCCCCAGGGAAGTCATAGGCTCTCTAGAAGAACATTAAAGGTAATGAAACATGAATCTCTAATTCCAAGGAGCCCACAGTCTAGTATTGGGGAGGAAGATATACTAAACTTGATCACAGTCAGGGAAAAGAAGGGCAGAAAATGAGGAAGCCAGGGGCAGAGAGGAAGACAGGGCCAAAGGGTCTTCGGGAAGAAACTCTTCAGGGGCCACCAGTGCTTTCCAGAGTTCAGAACCTCTAATTGTGGGAATATCTCTGGATTCATCCTTACCCTCCGATGTCAGAAATCACAGTGCCGATGCCAGTACCTTGGATGTGCATGTTCCAGAAACGCCCGGGTTTTCCTCCGTCATCTTTCAGGCTCTTGCACATTCTGCCTCTGCATGGTCCTCCATCAGTTTAGGATAGACTGGCGTCTAAACAAAACTGGACACGAGGTAAAGCCTCTTGGAAGCAAAAAAGGAGAGAGGCAGAGTTCAACCAGAAACGTGTGCTAAAGAGCAAGCCTTTCTGTCTTAAATCTGACCTTAAGCCAGTTTCTCTTTTTTCTAGTGAGAATGTCTCTCTGATGACAAGGAGTTCCCCTGACTTCATTCAGGACCTTTCTCTCCCTAACCATAGCTCACTGGATTACCACAAGGGTAGAAAAAGTATCAGGTAGAAAAAGGTTCTGTTTCCTCAGCCATACAATGTGGGAATTAGGCTGTGTGACTCCTCCTCTGAGGTTCTGAGCCTAGGTACCCCCACCTGCCTGCTCGTCATGAACAGCTGGTCTGGGCAGCCCAGCAGGCGGACCCCTTGCCTGGCAGCACAGCGGCCCTGGCGGCAGTGCCCCCGGCAACGAGACAGTCTCCTTAGGCCCTTGTGTGGCAGGGAGAACGTGCCACGGCATCTTGGGGATAGGTGTAAGGATGCTGTGAGTCATGTGGGATGGATTTCATGATCGACAACGCTGAGTCACTGGTTACCTTCTCAAATGAACAAAACACAAAGCTTGATGGAAGCCGCTGGGGCAGAAAAGGAACGTGGGGCACCCCTGTGGAACTCCGTTCCGTGGAGCCATCATTTGGTTCTTCCATGAGTCTGTCTCTCCTTGTCCTCTGAAGACTGCGGTGTGCTTCGTTAGGTTGTTGATTTGAGCCTCCCGTCCTGTGATCATGCCATCACCGGACCGTATTCCCACAGCCTTCCCCTTGAGCTCCCTGTAGCTGTTCTACCATCAGAAGGCTGAAGGAAGCCCGCCCAGCAGTGGAAAGCCATGTTTCCGCTCTAGCTCACCCAAGGTCCCTGTCATGCATCGATCGTGGTTCTCACTGTGAGAAGGGTCGTGTCCCCCTTGGGGAGCAAATCAGAAGCTCTGGAGAAGCCTTTTCAAACCCAGAACCACTCATACGCAGATTCTCGCATGCTCCCCACACCCCCCCCCCCCCCCCCCCCCCCCCGACCCCCCCCCAACCCTCACCCTAACCCTAACCCTAACCCTAACCCTAACCCTAACCCTAACCCTAACCCTATTTCCTGCCGAAGCAGGGAAAGGATCCCTCATCGGGAGTGGAGGAGGGTGAAAGGGGGCTCCTCTTGAGCTGTCTCTTATACACATCTAGATGTGTATAAGAGACAGATGCTCTCCAAACCACCACGTTGAGGATCACTGCCCAGGGCCTCTGGAACCTCTCCTTCAGTCCAGTATGTGCTGTCCCTGAATGCTGGACCCAGACAAGCAGAGGGGAGTGGGCTGAGTGATGCGTGAACTCAGGTCCAGGAAGTGATCCAGGAGCAGGAGGCCCAAGGCTTGCTATCACATCCTCCCAAAACCTGTGGCAGGTGGAGCTGGAGGGGTGAGAGGAAGAGAAGGGCTCAGCCCCTCCCTTCCACACATCTTGTGACATTCCACCATGGGAACCAGGGTGTAGACAAACTGGATTTGGTGGTGGTGGTGGTTCACTTGCTCTCTCGTGTCTGACTCTTCGCGACCCCGTGGACTGGAGCATGCCAGGCTTCCTGGCCCTTCAGTATCTCCCAGAGTTTGCTCAAACTCACATCCATTGAGTCAGTGATGCCATCCAACCGTCTCATCCTCCTTCACCCCCTTCTCCTACCTTCAGTCTTTCCCAGCATCAAGGTCTTTTGCAGTGAGTCGGCTCTTTACATCAGGTGGCCAAAGTATTGGAGCTTCAGCATCACTCTTTGCAATGAATATTCAGGGTTGATTTGCTAGATTCAGTTTAAAAAATTACTATTCACTGCATGATGTGATGTAATTTTCCTTTGGTTTTCCTTGGCAAATATTGGGTCGACTGGGGGTATGGTAGGTGGGAAAAGGAGGGGAATTCTTACTACCTTCCACACTACAGCAGTCACCTTCCCTTTGGTTGGAGGAGGATGGTCCACCCTAATGTGGTTAGAAGGATGCTTTTGAATTTCTTAGGGACAGAGCTTCATAGATTTTAATATATGTCCAGATCACCTGCGGATCTTGTTACAGTAATTCATTAGGTCTTACATGGGCTTGATTCTCCATTTCCAACAAGCTCCCACCTGCTGCTGATACCTCTGTAAGGTGGGCTACACTTCGGGTAGCAGGGTTTAGAAGAGAATGAAGATTACTCCGTTTCTATTTAATTACGTGAATCACCAAGCCCCGGGCTCTGAGCCACCTGCTGGTGACCCTCCTCGCCCTAGGAGTTGTGCTGTCACTGGTCTGCTCTCTTTTGAGCGTTTTCACATGATCTGGTGGGCATGGAACCCTCGGTGTTATTCTTCAGCCTGAAAACAGAAGCAATGAAAACCTCAAGTTGTCCAGGAAGAGCCGGATTTCTTTTTGGTTCAAGCTGATGGAATTTAAGGGAATTTTACTATATTCCCAGGGCTTCCCTTGTGGCTCAGCTGGTCTCTGGGTTGGAAAGATCCCCTGGAGAAGGGAAGGACTACCCGCTCCAGTATTCTGGCCTGGAGAATTCCATGGACTGGATAGTCCATGGGGTCACAAAGGGTCGGACATGACTGAGTGACTTTCACTTTCCTTTTCACTATATTCCCGTTACTCCTGTAGGGATGCTGTAGTTATCTATGGCTGTTTAACAAAATGCCACAAAACTTAGCTTAAAATCACAAGGATTTCTCATCTCTGAGTGTCTGTGGGTCAGGAATTCAGGAGCAGTTGAGCTAGGTGGCTCCAGCTCAGGGTCTCTCTTGGGGTTGAAGCCAAGAGGTGTGCTGGGCCTGTGGTCATCTGAAGTCTTGACTGATTCACTTCCACCATGGTGGACTCACATGGCAGAAAGCTTCAGTTCACTTCTAGCTGTTGGCAGAAGGCCTCAGTTCCTCACCACATGGACCTTTCTGTAGGACTGCTTAAGTGTCCTCGAGCAGAATGCGTGATCCAAGAGAGAGAATGAGGAGGAAGCTGTAGGGATGCTATGACCTGGTCTCAGATGTCAGACATTACCACTTCTGCTTTATTCTGCTTGTTTGAAGCAAGCCGCCGAGTCCACCCACACTCAGGTGGAGCAAATTAAGCTCTTCCTCTGGAAATGCGGGCTATCAGGGAATTTCTCGCCTTTTTTGTGTGTTTTGCCTCACCGCGTGACTTGTGTGATCTTAGTTCCCCAACCGGAGATTGAACCCGCCCCCTTAGCAGTGAAAGCATGGAGTCCTAACCACTGGACCACCAGGGAAATCCCTGTGGACATGTGTTTAAACCACCATAGACGCCCCCTGGCCAAAGAGCTGCTGCGGTGGGTGACTCACTTAAGGGCTTGATCAGGGGATCTGTGATACCGTGTGCATCAGAGACTCCACTCCTTGCAAAGATCTTTCAAACTGGAGCGTCAACAATTCTGTGGTCACAGGGTCCACCCAGCTACTTGTGAGCATATGAAGCAGCCGTAGCATAGCGCCGAGAGGGAGGAATAGCGTGGTGATGAAGAGCCGACCTCCGTCTTGAACTTGAATCCTGGCTCTGGCATCTTCCAGTTATGTGCCCGTGAGAAAATCGCTGAAGCCTCAGTTTATCTTATAAAAGGGGGACAATAACAGTATCTGTTCTCAGAGTGGTATGTGCAAATTAGCTGAGAGGCTGCAGTAAAGTATAATCTCCGGACTGGCAGATGGTAAGTGTTCAATACACATCAGCTGCTATGAGTTGTTCTTGAGAGTCAGCCTACTTCCACCTGGGGTGAGAGCTCCCTGTGGTTGAAGAAATACTAGCCACAGGTTTCTGTCCATCCCTCACTGGTGCCCCTTCTTACACCTTATTCAAATTCTGAGAGATCTGGTTGCCCTCTGCCCATAACGAGAGCGGTTCCACAAAAGGACAGGTCCAGTGGCGAGCAGAGCCAGATCCCTCCCGTGGGCTCATTCCTTCCCCACATTTCTGCTTGTTTATTGGTTACTTACCTGTCTACCTACCTGCACTGGGTCTTAGTTGCAGCACGCAGGATCTTCAATGTTTGTTATGACATACGGGATCTTTAGTTGTGGCACGTGGGATCTGGTGCCCGACCAGGGATCGAACCCGGGCCTCCTACATGAGGGGCGCCAAGTCTCAGCCACTGAATCACCAGGGAAGCCCCCTGCCTCTGAAGAGACATCAACGAGAGTCCGAGGAAGAGGGCGGCTCCGTCAGCCCCTCTCTTACGACACAGGTTGCTTTGTAGGTGCTGAGACTGGAGTTGGCTCCTTCCAGAGCCCAGCACTGGGCACAGTGCCTTTAACCAGGAGATACCATTTCTGTTTTGAGCTACAGGAGGAAACTCACGGGTTGTTTGGAATTGAACCTCAAAGTCAGTTCAGGGCAAAGTGCTTGAAAGAGTCTAGTCCTCAGGGATATGAAAAATGTATTTGTTCTGGGACATGTTTTGAGATTTTTGTTTTAAGGTAGTAAAAGTGTCCTGACAGAGATTTTGATAGGCTGATATTACATATTTATGTCTTTAAAGCAATCAAAGAAATGCTTTATAGTTCATTCTCTGTTTTCTCTCCAGGTATTTAGTCTTCCTGCAGATCAAAAGGGATCTCTACCACGGCCGCCTCCTCTGTAAAACATCAGATGCTGCCTTGTTAGCAGCTTATATCCTTCAAGGTAATGACTTTTGACAAGATAAATTTGCTTTTCATGCTAAGTACTGATTACATTATTTCAGTTACCACCTGTAAACCTGTAGTCGCTCAGTCGTGTCCGACTCTTTGCGACCCCGTGGACTATAGCCTTCCAGGCTCCTCCTTCCATGGGATTCTCCAGGCAAGAATACTGGAGTGGGTTGCCATTTCCTTCTCCAGGGGATCTTCCCGACCCAGGGATCGAACCCAGGTCTCCCGCATTGGAGGCAGACGCTTTAACCTCTGAGCCACCAGGGAAGCCCACAGCAAAACCTAAAAAGTACAAAGATTCCACTTGCCTTAGTCAATTCTTATCACAAAGATGTATCTGAAACCATACAATTTATACTTTCATACAGAAAGATACTTGTTTCTGTTTCTTTTCTAACAAAAGAAAAGTCAGTTACCACAGATGACTACTTCTTGGATATAAACAGTATCTAACTTGAAACAGAGTCCAAGTTAAGGGACTTTGCCTGGACTCCCTTGATCCAAGAAGCTCTGACCACTGAGCCTCAAGCTGTCTGTACCTCAGGTCTTTCTGGAAGCCCCTTCAAGTCATTCAGACTCTGTTTGGGCGGGGGAGGTGGGGGGAGGGAGTGTTTCCCTGCACCCTTGGTTGATAAAAGTTACTAAGCCTCTGGAGAGTAATCCGAATCTGCTTGTTTTGTTTTTTCTCTGTCCTTTTGTGCAAATCTCAAAGATGTGAAGCGCCTTGGGATTCTGGTGTGGGTTTCAGAGACTTTCCCATTCCGACTGCTCAAAGTTGAAAATGTTTCCAAGTTACAAACCTATTTTCTACACACAAATAAGAGTTAGGGCTGTACCCAGCCAATACCCAGACTGGCTTTTTTTTTTTTTTTTTTTTGCAAAACAGAGGGAAAGGTATGCATTCTTCATACATCATCCCTCTCCTTTCATGAGATGCAGGAGACTCCTAAGTGCCACTTCCTGGACTTCTCTTAGTCCTTCAGCCTGAAACTGTCACTGGGTTATTTTGGACCATAGCGCTAACATCGTGAAGTCTCTCCCAAAGAAACTGAACTCGTAATCGGAAATCTGTGAACTCCAGGAAGCTACTTTGTGAATAGAACCTAAAAAAAAAATGCTTGCCAATAAGAAACTAAAGTTCTTCCGGCAAGAAAAATGTCACAGCTGCGTTATGAATGTAAAAGTCATTCTATTGCAACTTTGACTTCTGAGACTCCTGTTTTAAAAAAACACCCAAGTTGGAAGTCTAGAAGGTGCTTGCTAACTTTAAGGGACCCAAAGAGATCCCTTTCGCTCTTAAAGGAAAACCTGGTCCCATCTAAGTGAAATATTGTAAACTCTAGTCTTCTCTTTTTAGTTTTACCCTGACAGCCATATTGAAATTTTTGTGTTTGTTTTAAAAGAAGTCACTGATATCCAACACTGATGTTTCCCACTGGGAGCTTTCTAAGTAAAATTATAATAAATGACCCCATGACTCAGGGTCATTTCAGACATTAAGCCCCAGGAAACCTTTAGTCTCTTTCTAAATGATAGAAATTCCCAAGTAATTTGGAAGATACTATCAGGAGACTAGTGCCACAGAACAATACTCAGTTGTGAAAAAAGGGCACATTTTTTTCCTTAATATTTACTCCTCACTCAAGACTTCTCACCTGCACTGGCTGTGGTTCTCACTAGGGAAGGAGGAGAGACGGGCACACAGCGGCTGAACTGCTCAACACCCTTCCTCCTAACGCGCACACAGCGTTCCCTGCAGAATGCTCCGTGTGGAGAAGGCTGGGTTCTGACCTGGAGACACACTGTGAGGAGTAGTGTGGGCCCAGTGACCCCCCGAAGGTCACTGATCTGAGGTCTCAGCAGTTAGGGGATACTGCTACGTCACTTAGCAGCAGCAGCTACGTCACTTCAATTGTGTCCGACTCTGTGCAACCCCATAGTCAGCAGCCCACCAGGCTCCCCCGTCCCTGGGATTCTCCAGGCAAGAAGACAGGAGTGGGTTGCCATTTCCTTCTCCAATGCGTGAAAGTGAAGTCACTCAGTCGTGTCCAACTCTTAGCGACCCCATGGACTGCAGCCCACCAGGCTCCTCCGCCCATGGGATTTTCCAGGCAAGAGTACTGGAGTGGGGTGCCATTGCCTTCTCCAAGTTAGGGAATGGACTCTATAAATTTTCAGGGGGAGAAAGCCCAGCCCCACCCCCACAGGGAACTGAGAAGTCAGCCTTGGGACCCGATGCTCCTAACTCCGTGGCACTCTCTGGTTACAGCTAGTCTTCCCACTCTGCAGGCTTCTCCAAGGGGCGTGGCACCTGGTCAGCCTCAGTGAATAGTTACTCAAATATATTCACTTGATCAGATTTGGACCCAGAGCTGAGTTCTGAGTGTAGGTCATGACTCAGTCATCATTTGGCTGCGTCCCTGCTGAAATCCTCAAAACAAGATTTAGATTTCGGATGTGGCCGAGGCCCAGAAGGCTCTGATCTCCTGATCCAGCTCACAGTTTCCTTTGCTGCCACAAAGAGCTTCGCTCCCAGGCTCTCTCCTTGTGGCTGAATGGATGTAGGCATGGTGCAGGGGTCTGCTCTTTCACAGCCGTTTTACATGTGGTGGCCTCAGAACACAGGCTCAGCTCCACTCTCTCCACGTGGCCTTGAAACCAACACAGTCAATGGACACATGAGGGAAAACAAAGCCGGGCCTGCTCCCAAGGACCTGCCCTCCGCCCCACCCACAGTGGTGCTCAGGATCCACTGTTCTTGGCAAATCTGGTGTGGCCTTTGTCTTTTGCTCTGCGTGTTAGTCTCCTGTTGTGTTGCCAGTGACGATTTACCTGTCTCCACTGTTGTTTTCCTCTGCTTTTCTTTTGCAAGCGGAGATTGGGGATTATGACCCAGGAAAACACCCCGAAGGCTACAGCTCCAAGTTCCAGTTTTTCCCTAAACATTCAGAGAAGCTGGAAAGGAAGATTGCTGAGATTCACAAGACAGAGCTCAGGTGCGTGTCCCGCGGTTCAGGCCAGGCCACTGTCTCCCCCACGGCCCAAGCACACGTTGTCTGCTCCGGTAGACCCAGCTCTCCTCACTCCAGGATGTAACGATGTTCCAATCTCGGTGATCCACTGCCGGTACAACCCTAAGGCTCCCTCTTCAGGAACAGTGGTTTAGGCTGAGGCTTAAAGGCAAGAGAGATGTGCTGTATTGTAAGGAAAACGGAGAAGGATTTGCCTCTGAAAGGTATTTGCTTCACTAAGATAAATGGAGAGAGAGACCGGGATGAGGGCGGGTTGGGGGGAGGTCGGGGGACGGCAGTAGGGGGATGTGGAGCAGAAGCATGAACTGGGGAAAAGGAAGACATAAAAGAAATAGCAAAAGAGAACAGAGAGAAGAGAGGAGGGGTTAAGAAAATGGGCACACCTCCACCCCTGGTCTGTGACTTCTGAGTCAGCAGATAGGACTGAGCAGGGCCAGATGCTCTGGGCGCCGGGAGATTCCTGGTTCGGGGGGTGTGACTTTAACTTTGCCTCCCTCGACCCCACACCGCTGTACCTAGGGAAGAAGGGGAGATGCAGCCAGAAGCAGGAGGTAACTGTCCTCCTCAGATTGTCCTAGTTCACCCAGATATACCCAAGTCCATAAAGATAGTATTAATGCATCCTTTCACCTATATGAAATAGGGTTTTCTACAAAGGTTGATTTTTATTTAAAAAAAAAAGGGGGGGGCGGGTATTTAGGCTCTGCTTTGTATGGCATGCTGGAGCAGACGCTCAACTGCTAAACTGTGAAGAAAAAATTTACATACAATACAGCATATTAATACAGTACAATTTTTAAAATCTTTTAACATATTTTTGTAACTACCTTTCTGGGAAAGGACAGTGCTCAAGAGGAGGGGGAGAAAAATATTCCTAATGATAATATTAAGCTTAAACTAGTTCCTAACCGATGCCCTCCCCCCCCCAAAAAAAAACAAAAAAATCCTTCACCTTCACTCAAAAATTTTACCAAGAAATATGTCCCCAAAGCCTCCTTGCTTTTCTAAACAGACCTCCTGCCCGCTGTGTGTGGCCATCCTGGACCCCACCCTGCCTAGAGGAGTGGAGACCCCCATCAGAGGTGGGATCCCAGCCCCTCCCACGGCTCCTCCCATCACTCTTAGCGAATAGCGGCCCCTTGTGGTACAAGTCAGAATAGACACAGATCATGAGGGCTCATGGCTCATTCAGAGAGACCCGGGGTGTGCTGGGGCTGCCTGGAGACGCTGCCAGGAAGGTTTTAAGAGACCTCAAAGCAGTGGGGACGGTCCTCCAGAAACCTAACAGAAGTCAGGGGGATCCCCCAGGAAATGATGCCCACTTGGAGGACCCCAGAGGGTTGGGCTGACTCCAGGGGTGAATGGAGCCGGCGGAGCCCTGCAGCCTCCAGACAGGGAACAGCCTCCCTGGAAGGGGTGTCGGTGCTCAGTGGCCTCTGGGGCCTGGCTTTCTGCCTGCTGTGCCAGCGTTTTCCCAGCACCTTCCCCGTGTCTTGGGTGCACTGGCGGAGGTACACTTCTGCGTTCCACAGAATCCTCCCTGCTCACACAGGCTCAGCCTCATCTTCATCACGTAAAACTAGTCTGCATTTCCTCTCTCCGGCTCTGAGATCCTTGAGGGCCCCAGCTGTGCATTAAATTCTATGGTATGTTTCACACCTGGCCGACCAAAGGCTGCTGAGGTGTTGATGGATTGCTGCCTCTCCAGAAAGACACGGGCGGGCATCCGGGGCTGCTCCTCCTTGGGCGGGCTTGTCTTCTGCCCTGCCGTAGGACTTGAGGCAGGTGATGAACTTAGAGAGTCGCAGTCCTGTCCAGCAGCTGTCCGAGCTGTTGACTGCACAGACTGCCCGCCCACTCCTGTCCCTGAAGCCCTCCCCCACATCAGTGGAAGGATGTCCGCTTGCCAGGGTGCTGGACACGGAGACCCCGTGTGACCCTGCCTGCCCTGGTCCTGTTCGGAGCTTGTCCACACCTCTGCTGAGAAGCCAGCAGGAAGGGGACGATGCTCAAGGCTCCTTCTTCAGAGGACTTGGTGCCAGCACTGGTTTCTTTTTCTGTTTGTTTCCTCTTCATAGTCATCACCTTGTGGGCAGACAGAGCTATTGTGGAGTCTGGGGAGCTCAGCAGCGGCTCTCACTGCGTCTCTTTTCCCCAGTCCCGTGTTCCCTTCTGGTAAAGGAAGAGGGTTAGGCAACAACATCCACAGGTCCTGTCTTAGTGTCTCAGTCCAGATCAGATGGCCTGCAGCCAGCCTATAGATGTATTTTTCCTGCCCCCATCATATTTAAAACTGAGAAATGCCACATAAAAATCAGTGTGTCTGAATTCTCTTTAAAAATCACACCTAGCAATGCTGGGCCCTGCTTTCCAACACTACCATCTTGGAGCTGGAGAGCAGCTTCCCGCTTTAGATGGGGAGGCATTCCCAGTCTGCCATAGTCCCCACCACTCCCAGTGGTGTTACACTCAGCCCATGTCATTCATCACACTGCTTGCCTCTGAGGACATCTGAGGGTTTGACCCTAGAAAAGGGTCTGTGAAGTCAGTCCTAGGACAGAGCCGGGAGCACACCCCATGGAAAAATAGGAGCGTGAGAGACCCTGGGCACTTCTTAATTGAGTTCATCTCAGGGGAACCTATAGGAGCAGGAAATCCTGAATCGCTTCATTTTCTTTATTCCAGTGGTCAAACACCAGCAACTTCAGAGCTGAACTTTTTAAGGAAAGCGCAGACATTGGAGACGTACGGAGTGGACCCCCACCCGTGTAAGGTAAGGCACCCCTGTGGCTGGAGACTGCACCGATCTTGCCCCCCGCCCACCAGAGGATGACAGGCAGGGAGGGACCTCATGCCTGCACCCCCTGCTCCGCCCTGCCCTTCAATATTGGGATGATTGGCTTCATTAGTGACAGAGGGCAGAGAAAACGTCTCATTGTGAAAACTCCTTTGGATTCCACACTGCGGAATCTTGTGCCACATCAGAGCTGAAGCATACAGGCACAGTCTAAATAACAGATCTGAAACCAGGGCCCCTCTTTGGGAGCCGTGGGTAATTTGGTGGAACTGAGGAGGCGGAAACTGTGGGAGCCCCGCCCCACCCAGAGAATGATCAGAGGCAGCTCAGCGCACGGCCCACCCTTCCCTGACCTGTAATCTAGTTTCTGTCCAGGAGTGGGTTTTATTGACTGTAGAGCGGCAGTGGAGTCGCACTTAATTCCATTATGCGCCTGTGAGGGCGGGACAGGACCAGCCCGCGAGGCTCTGCCCAGAGAAACCCTCTGTAATTACTCACATGCCTGGCACTTGGGAGATGAGCTTGGGCAGCCATGGACACTGAGGAGAGCGGTGGAGACCGTGGCCCTCTCTCCCTGTCTGTCTGTGGCTGGATCCCCGCACGTCATCTCATTCCAGCCCTGATGCTTCTGGTCTCTGCCTCAGTCCTCCAGATCTGTGCCTCTTTCTCGCCACCACTGGAGAGACCCCAGTAAAACTGACTCTTAACATTGACCTCTCGTTCCTAAAAAGTGAGGGGCAGTGTAGGCTTCCAACAAGAAAGAACAGAACAGAAACCAAAAAAGCCAGAATTACCTTTCTCGTGGCCCCTTGGTGAGGAGATGCTCTTGCGTAGGATTAAATGCCGAAACTTCAGTTAACTTGGAGAACATTCTGGCCCTCAGAAACCTGGCCACCCTCCCAGCTCCACGGTTCGCTGTCCACCAGCACAGCCTGCTGACAGATAATCCGTGTTCTTGAGGGCCAACACTGTCAGAAAACACATTCATGCTAGTTTATACCCCCCAAAAAATGACATACGGGTACGTGCAAGTGCATTAGCAAAGCTTCCTGAGTGACCACCAGCCTAGTTTACCTTGCATCGATTGCTTGGATGCCAGTGGCAGAGGGCTGCAGAGGGCCAAAGAGAGCTTTGGGGTCAACCGGCCTTGGCTTTAGTGCTGGTCTCCTCCTTACTGGGGCCTTCAGAGGCTTCTCTGAGCCTCCCTTGCCTTGTCGGTGGGAAAGCCCTCAGCAGATACCCCTGAGTCACTTCAGGACCTCAGGAGACACCGCTGCTTTCTTTTCTTCTCCGCCACCCTGTGCATGGCTAAATTTGCTCCATGTCTTCTCACAAGACTTTCAGGATGGAGCGATTCCCTCGCCAAGAAGCAAAAGCAGAATCGTCCTGTTTTCCAATGGATTCAAATGAAAACTGGTAATAAAATCAGGTACAACTGCAGAAGACACTGGAGAAGCACCAAGCTGGGTCTTTCAGGATCTCGCCCATGAAGCGGCACACATTAGGCTATGTCAAGGTCACTTGCATCTTATCATTATCACTTTGAGAGCACGTACTGTCTGACCTGCTGGGTATGTTTTATTGACAAAATGATTTTTCTCTCTGTCAAGTGCTTCTGCTCTAGTGCTTCTGGTTTAGTAATAAACACGTGAGGCCTTTTCTTGGGGGGAAAAAAAAGACACAGCTGCCTAAAGATGAATAAGGTCAACCGAAGATGCCAGGTCACCTCTGCATGTGACCCCACATCTGTTCAGTCCCTTTGAGGAGAGGAGGGTCCCTGGGCAGGGCCGTCACCTGGTGGCCTGTAACCTGAGCATGACAACTCAGTGGAATGGGTGAAGGTCTCTCCTGTTGTCTCTGGAGATCTGGAAGCCAAGGAGCAGCCCGCTTGGTGTCCAGCCCAAATCCACATGCACCCTGGGACTGTGGGGCTCCTGGCTCAGCCCTGTCTTTGAGCCTGTCCACCATCAGACACAGAGGTGAAGGAACCAGCGTTCATACCAGGCACTGCACGAGGCCCAGTCCCATGTATCACATCATCTCACCCCTGCGGCATCAACTCCAAGAAGGGGGCAGGGAGGAGAGGCTTGTGGCATGCCTTCCCGGGCAGGCCCACTGGAATCCTTTCACATTATTTTCTCATCTAATCCTCATGCCAGCACTGGGGTGTGGATATTATTCTTCCTGATTTATAGACAAGGAGATGAAGGTTCTGGCAGGCTGCAGTGCACAAGGCCCTGAGTGGCAGAGCAGGAATATGAACTAAGGTCCCTTCCTGTTGTGCATCTCTAAGGAGCAGAAGCGCCCAGGAGACTTCCTCGTGGAGAAGGTGGGAGCAGTCGTCTCGCTGGGCTTCCACTCCCGTGTTCCTGGGCTCCATACTTCTTGCTGGTGCAGGGCCCTGCTGCGGGCCCCACGGCTCATCTCCTTGGGCTCCAGCTCAGGATCTCCTCAGCCCTCCTGGGCAAGGAGAACAGTCTGGGAGCCTTTTACTCTTGCCACTAAGGAGAGTCACTTTGGTGATAGGCTACCAAGCACTCGCCTTGACGTTGCTACAAGGGGAGCCGAGAGAAGCTGGAGCGCTCGGTGTCATAAATACTGATGATTTCTATTAACAGAGAGGCAATTACTGGGCCCTGGGAATCTGGGGCACGCAGCCCTAGGGAGGACAGAAGAAGAAGAATCGTTTCGATAATTAAATGAGAGCAGAACAAGGCTTCGGCTGGGCTCTGTTCTCCTGGACTGATTAAGAAGCTGCTGTTCTTCCTGTCCACGCTGTTGGTTTCTTTCTGCACAGGATGTCCTTGCCTGGCCCTGGGACTAGGAAAAGGAGATCCTACCAACTCTGGGTGGAACAGCCAGAGGGCTCCTCTCTAGCTAGCTGTCTTACACTAATACATGAACCCTGAATTTGCAAAAGCTATCTTGAGCTCTCTGCCTTTCCCCTAGCCCCCAGCTCCCGGCAGAAGCCCCCAACAGACCAAGCCTACAGCTGCTGGAGGAGAAAAATGGAGCAAACCGCTGACGGCCCAGCCTTGTGCCTGGCCCCCAGCCTGACACCTCTCCAACATCAGGGGACACCATCTTGTTCCTTCAGGGACCTGAGCCTGGTGCTTTGCCCTGGTCTCCAGACTGTGGCCCCCTGCCCTGCTGAGGTTCATGGACTGGTCGAACCCATCACATGAGCCCCTCCTTATCATGAGTCTTGAAGGTGCCATTTATTGAGAGCGGGCACATGCAAGGCACATACACACTCATTTCATCTTTATAACTCATTTCATCTTTATAACTCTGCTAAGAAGACATTCCTGTCTTCTCTTTAAGATAAGAACACTGAGCTTTGAGGGACTAACATGTCCAGGGTTACTGGCAAGGACGGTACTGGGACGTGAAGCTTCGACGTCTCCGTGTTGCCCTCTTTCAGTTGTCGTTCATGGTCTTCCACCTGGAGAGATGGCATTTATTTAGGAACAAAGCGGGACTCACAGCCACCTCTGATCAAGAGAGGACAAAAAGGCCTATGAGACTTTTGAAATCATCGTAGAAAAATGTAACAGAAATTGACGAGGTGGATTTATGCCTGTTCTGTACAGACCAAGAAAAAAGTTGACTTCAGCAGGATCTAGATTAGATCGACCACACAAATGCAAGGTAGTGCCGTTTCCTTGTCTTAAAGTGGGATCTTTTACTTTCATAATCCAGCTGCGTAGGCTCCTCTCTAAGGAAAGCCACCCCCCATCTTGACACATCGCCCCCCGACCTCAGAGAGGCAGAACAAGAGGGATCCGTGCTGACTCGCCTCACCCTCAGGTTGGCCCCTCTTGGCTACCATGCAGAGAATGTTAGGTTTACTGCCCAAATGACAGACTTGACCAAAGTCACTTTGGTGGCAAGTTCCTGCCAAGGTGTGCATTTCTGAGCTCTCACGGCTGGATGCCAAGCCTCTTGGAGGGGGCTGCCTGCTCTCCTTATCGCCACTGTACATTCCTGTGGCCGTGTTTTTTGTTGGTTTGTCTAGACTTTTTTTGGCGGGGGGGGACATGCCTCATGGCTTGGAGGACCTTAGTCCCCCAACCAGGAATCAAACCTACCTCCTGCAGTGGAGTGCAGTCTTAACCAGTGAACCAGCAGGAAAGTACCATGACTGTGTTTAAGTATGTTGAAACTGGGTGACTCTCATGATTGGCTTAGTGTCAAGGTCCCCCAGCTCCAAGCTCTTTCAGGAATGGGCATCACTGTCTGGAAGAGCATGCGCAATCTTCTTTTCTAAGGTTTTTTTCTGTTTGTTTGTTTTTTAAGAATAATAGAGGCTTCATCCACCCAGACTGAATTAGTTTCGGTCAGGTCCAGAGGAAGAACTGTGTGACCTTGAGCAGCATTAACAACTGAGAATGGATGACCCAATCACCCTCAGGATGTCCTCTGGGGGGTGGCAGACAGAGCCTATTTCACTGTATTCAGAGGTGGGTCTGAGCAAAGGTGGCCCAGTGTCCCCATTTCCAAGAACCTGTCAGGACTAATTTCCAAAAATCCTTTTCTGGGCAGAGTGAACAGGGTGAACATCATCCCAGGGTGAACAGTTGATGACTGATGGATGCAGGTTAGGTCTGATGGTGGGTTCCATATGAACACGTGAATGACTCTGCAAATCCATCCCCTCCCCAAAACACCGCTGGCCTTGTCCTGGCAGTACGTCATTTAGGCCATCTTCCTAAAATCAGACAGAAATAATATTTCTTTTTTCCTTTTTTAATGATTAAAAAATTACTTGGCTGTGCTGGGTCTTAGTGCGGCACATGGGATCTTTGATCTTTGCTGCAGCGTGCAGGATCTTTAGTTGCGGTTTAGTTATGGCGTGTGAACTCTGTTACGGCCTGTGGGCTCTAGTTCCCTGACCAGGGATGGAACCTGGGCCTTTGCTTTGGGAGCGAGGAGTCTTAGCCACTGGACCACCAGAGAAGACCTGAAAGGAGTATTTCTTGAAGTATATATGGTGGTCCTCATCTTACAGATGAGGAAACTGAGGCCCAGAGGAGCAAGGAGGTTACAGAGCAAATTCAGCATCGCTGGGGTCCTCAACCAGGACTGAAGCTCCTTCCACAGGGCTGAGGAGCAGGACGGCTATAGAGCAGGGCTGGTGGTAACTGCTGTGTGGCTGGCAGGACCTGGGTGTTTACTCCACTTCCCAGGTCACTAATGGTGCAGTCCCGGGGGTGCTGATGTGCCAGCATGGGGGGGACAGGCAGGAAAGATGGCCGAGATGGGAGCCTGAGGGACAGGGTGTGGCCGTCTGTCACTTCTCTCCCTGTCCTCATCGCCTTGTCAGTAACTTGTCCTTTCACATAAAACCCCAGGGGCAGGCTCACAGGGAGAACGGCTCGTTAGAGGAAGGAAACCGGGAAGCTTCCCGAGACGCTGTCGCTGTGGCCGCCTGTGTGTTTTCACGCTGGTCCAGGTGTGAGGTTTCATGCTGTAATTCAGTCCCACTCCTCACGTGCAGAGTCCAGTAGCAAACGTCCCAGCTGCCTGGCCCCCGCCCAGTGGATGCCAGGTGCCAGGGTCTTGCAGCAGCTTTTGTCTGCAGCTGTTGCATCAGAAGCAGTCTGGATAACTGCTCTCTTCAAATGAGAGGGTGGATGGGGATGTAGCACAGGTGCCAGTATTATTTATTGGAATAAGTACTAGTTACTGGCGTTTAGTCGGGGTTTCTTAGCATGCTTGCTCCCTGTTCCTAGCCAGCCAGTCTGGTCAGGAGAAACTGTTTCTAAGTCCAACACATCCTTCACTCGGAGGCCAGCCCTGGGGCATCTGGATGGGGCAACGACCAGTGCCAACCAAGGGACCCAGCTCATGGGAGGGCCTGCCCTTCCCTTCACTCCGTCGCCACAGTGACCCTCACAGAGGTCTGACTCCTCCAGCCCGCCCAGCTAGTGCTGGGCCCCCGGCACACTCTGCATTGTGTGCGGTGCTGACGCTCACCCATTAGCACCTACCACCAAGCCCTGATGACAGGCGGGGGAGGCCCAGCCCCATGGCCTCACAGTATCTCCATTCAGGTTATTTTTAAACAGCTTTTTGCTGTGCCCATGGGTTGAATGATGTGTTTGCAGCCAAGTGTTGGGGTCACAACAGACAGAGAGGAAAGGACAGTAACAGCTGTACCTTCATTCAAATGTTTGCAAAATGTACATTTGGTTTATTCCCTGGGCCCAGTGTTCACACCTGTAACCCTGGCTCAAAAAGACAGTTTTAAACCAAAACTGTACTTTTTTCTTGAGGCAAGGCCCATGAGGCCCTGCAGAGCCCTCACTGTTCTCAGGACTGATCAGGCTGAAGGTCTGTGCCAGTGAGGCAAAGCTGGAAGGTGGGAGAGGCTGGAAGGGCCCCACAGCCACAGCCCCCATTTGCACGCATCACACCAGGGACCCGACTCCGACCCTGTGGCACCATCTGAGTTGTGTCTCAGATGAGTGTCCTGCAGTCCCATTCAGTCAGCATCCAGGCGTGATTTCTGGCCCCCTGCACACCCTCACCCCCCAGCAGGACAGATGCTCACCTGTGGCCATTATTAGGAAAGAAGCGCCTCTGAGAGAATGAACCCCAGCATCCAGCGTTCTGGGCCCCGTCCCAGCCTTGAAAAGGCCTGGGCCTTCTGGAGCCCGTTTCCCACGGGAGGGAAACAAGACCTACAGCTTCTGCCGCACCTTCTCCCCTTTCTGCCCAGCAGAGCCTCAAGCCTCATGTTTACCAGCTGAAAGTGACAGGTGATCTCTTGGTTGGTTCAGGCGACACAGGGCTGGCGGTAACTGTTCCACTTGGCTGGCTGCTTCTTATATTTTCTCCAGCTAAACTTTCCTGAGGGAGTCCAGTGTGTTAGGCCGTCATGATACTGATTACTGCTGTTCTCTCACTCGCTCAGAGTTGCTTTCTCGAAATATAATTCACACATCAAAACAACCCATCCTTTTCAAAGTGTGCAGTTCGATGGTTTTTAGCCCGTTAATGTGAAACCGAAACGACGATCGAATTTTAGGGCATTTCCGTCATCCAAAGAAACCCTGTACCTCTTTAGCTGTCACTCCCCATCCCATTTCCCCGCAGCCTCTGGCAACCGGAAACACGCTTTTTGTCCGTGGATTTGCCTGGACATGTCATATAAATGCAAGCGTATGCCGTGTGCTCTTTGGTTACTGGCTTCTTTCACAGTGTTTCCAAGGTTCATCTGTGTTGTTCATTCCTTTTTACTGCCAAATAATGTTCCATTGGATGGATGTGCCACATTTTGTTCATTCATCTGTCAGCTGATGGACATTGAGGTTATTTCCACTTTGCAGCTGCTATGAATAATCCTGCTCTGAATGTTCACGCACAGGTTTCTATGTGAACGTATGTTTTCAGTTCTCTTGGGTACATAACCTGGGAGTGGAATTGCTCGGTCATATGGTAACTCTACATTTAACTATCTGAAGAATGCCCAAACTGCTTTCCAAAGTGACTGGACCATTTTACAATCCCCCCAGCAATGTGTTCTCTGGATATTCGCAACAGCTTTCTAAGACTGGTATTATAATTTGCAACTTAAATTAAGGCCACTGAGGCTCAGGAAAGGTAAGAAACTTGCCTGTTACTTTCCAATGCCAAGCTCTTCCCTCTGTGACCAGTAGCCTGGTATTAAGCCTGTATCCTCAGAGGATAAAAGCTGTGTTCTTCACCCTTTACCTCTATGCCTGCGCCACCTTGATGAGAAATCTTTGTTACAGGACGTGTCGGGAAATGCTGCGTTTCTGGCCTTCACTCCTTTTGGGTTTGTTGTTCTGCAAGGAAACAAGAGGGTCCACTTCATTAAATGGTGAGTATCTTCATTTCCAAAACAGGCTCTTTGCCCCTCACCAGCTGGGGAGGGCTGTGGTTCCCATGTCCTTTGTCTGTGAGTGGGCGAGTTCTGGTTCTGAACCCTCTCCTAAGCCTTGCGTCCATATGGTAACTGGTGAAGGTAGTGGTCTCTTCTAGGGATCCTATTCTTCCAAAGGGGTGTTCCTGAGAGCCATCAGCCTCTCCAGAGAGAGAAGGGGTGTGGATACTTGGTTCCTTGAAGGATGAGAGGTCCAGAGCTGGAGCCAGTGTCAGGGAAGCAAAGTTCCCCTGAGAACCGAGTCCTTGGGACTGACCTCCACTGGGGGCCGTAGCATCTCAGGGAGGGTCACTTCTTACCCACTCTCCTAACAAAGGAGGGCTTGCAGTGACCCCTGGGGCAGACAGAAGTTACCCTGGTGCTCTGCAAAACACCCTCCTCAGACTGAACCCTTCAGTGGGCACTGCCTGTGGGAACAGGTGCCGCTCTGTCTCCCATCCCCTTTCAGGGCTTAGGGGTCCTCAGCCTCCGGGAGTCACATGCCTCCCCTTTGTCCCCTCCCACTCCTGTCTCCAGCAGGCAGGAGCCCCTGCTGCAGCTGCACTGACCGCTTCCTCCCTGCCCATCTGCCGGGGTCTATTCTGCGGCAGGGCTCTGTGAGCTGAAGCCGCAGACTCTGGTTTGTTGATGGACACGTGGCTCTCCAAGAGACTCTTTTTCGGGCGCACACAGACACCATGTAGCCTCATCAGACCATGCTGCACATTCTCCTTGGCCCCTGCGACCCCTGAACCTCCTTTTAGGCTGAGGTCTAAGCTGGTCCGCTCCTCAGGGGCTTGGACAAGCTGCTTTCCTTGGCCCAGCAGGGCTAGCCACAGAAGCCCGCTCCTGGCTCATCCCCTTGGCCTTCTCCAGAAGAGCTGGTGGGAAACCCAAGGGCAGAGCTCTCCCTGGCGAGCTTTCTGCTGGGGGTGCTGCAGGCCAGACACCCCCTTTCCCACCCTCATGACTTTTGTGAAGCTTGGAGACACAGTCATCATGAGAGTGCTCACGAAACTGCTCCCCAGATGTGCCTGACCAGGGCCGCTCCCCAGAAAGCCCCTTCCCAGGGGGGGCCAGATGTGCCCGACCAGGGTGCGTTCCCCAGAAAGCCCCTTTCCGGGAGGCCTGCTGCTCTGCTAACCGGGGTGCACCCAACACTCCCGTTCGCCCGACCTTCCCAAGGTGGCCTCCCTCACTCCACTCTCTAGGTGAAGATGGTGAGGGTTCAGGGTCTTCTGTCCAACCAGATCTTTTCAGACATTGAGCAGAGTCAGGCACCGCTCTCCTCGTGAGGGGCACTTGCCGTGTGGAGCCTCTGGGTGGTCTGATGTTCCCAGAGCACCCACATCCTGGCCACATTCCGACCAGGCCAGCTGTCACATGAGGCAACTGGTAGGGGACATTTTAGCTAAAAGCACGGAGGACTCGCCTGTTACCGGGGCCGGTGGTCCCTAAAGGACCCTCACCCTCCAGAAGCCCCACTGCAGCTCTCCAGGCTGCCCCAGACCCTCTTCCTTCTCTGGCTTCTCTCACACCCCTTCTTCAGGAAGGCTCTTCATCTCTCTCAACATCAGAGTAACAGATGTCAACTTCAATCTGACTCCCAACAGAAAATTTTCTACTTTCCTACCTTGTTTGTTGAAGCCGAGATGATCCATGTGCTAGTTTATGTTATCAATCGATTGATAAGTACGGTATTCTGTACGTGTATGAGAGGTGGATTGCCTGGGAGGGAGCCTCACAAGGAAGGAACCCCACATGGCTCACGTGAGCTTGGAACTGGTGGCCAGAGGTGCGAGCTCTCATCCTGACCTGGCCGTGGCTTCCAGGGAACGAGTGGCCTTCCTCTGCCAAAGTTTTGTCCAGGAGTAAGCCGGGTATACTATTCTCTCCACCTTTCTGCTGCCTTTCTAGGATGTTGAGGAAAGCTCCCTAGAAATCGCAGAGAGGAAGCCAAGTGGAGGCAGATATGCATGGTCAGACCTCCCTGCGGGGGGAGAGGGTAGAAAAAGACTCTGCCCCAGTGAGGTAGGAGGGGGCCTTCAGGCTCCACAGGGAAGCTGTCAGGCAGATCAGCGGAAGGGAAGTTGAGGCCTTGGTCGACGTGGAGGCCTGATCCTCTGGCTCTCAGGGACAACCACCTAAGCTACGACCCCGGTCTGTTTTTCCACTTTGTAAATGTCACCAAGGCTGAGAGCAGGATGTGGAGGTGAGGTCGAAGCCGTGCCATGTACAGTAACCATGTCACTTCTTCTGATTTGTGTCTGTCCTGCGGGCGATGTACCCCAGTATCCTGTTCGCCTCTTTTACTGCAGCCATTCACTGGGCTGGTGGCTTCAAGGATTTTTCTACACAAACCCCTAAGCCCCTTTCCTGGTCAGTACGCTGCATGACTGTTCCATGTAATCTGTCCTCTCTCTGGTATGTTGCCCTGCCCCCTCCCCGAGATCGTCTGACATTTGTCTGCATTAGACTGCATTCTCCATCCAGTGGCACCGTCACCTGAAAGACTCAGCTCCCTCAGAACCTGGTTGCATTGTTTCTCATTATTTGCTGTATCTTGAACTTTGGCCTCATCAGCTACCTGTGGCATCTTACATTTGACAGTCCCATCTAGATAATGCACCTGTGTTATGAACCAAATCCTGAAATGGCCCAGGACCACTCTACCTAGACACTGCCCGTGCAGACATTTCCCTTTTTCAGCCACTGTTGATGAGCCCGAAACCCTCCTATCACCCTATTATGATAGTGTGATTGACCAGAAAACTGTGGATTGAACTGTTTCAGCAACTGTTCTCTAAGGCCCCTGCGCTGCTGTCTTGTTTCGGTTCTAGTTTTGGCTAAAACTGTGTCTGTGCCTGGAGCCCCTTCCAGTCGGGGTGGGCTGTGCATCTACGAGACTTAGCTGTGAACAGGCAGCCCACAGCGAGCTGACGGGCGCTCTCTTTGTGCTTCTAGGAATGAGGTGACCAAGCTGAAATTTGAAGGAAAGACCTTTTATTTATACGTAAGTCAGAAAGAGGTGAGTGCTTGTTTCCTTCTCTTCAGGGAGGGCCGGGGCTGAACCAAGGTGGTCCACCAAGGTAGAGCTAAGCCCCCTGCAGGCTAAGTCAGGAGCAAGGGAAAGATAAGGAGGCGAGGAATGGAGGTGGCTAGGCCCTGGAGCGCAGGGACTTCGTCAGGGATGCTGGTGACCTCTAAGGTTCCAAACCTCCAGAAAGTACAAAGTCAGATTCTTTTGCTTCCATATGAAAATTCCAGGAAGATAATAAATATCCCCCAAAAGAAGAAAATTGCAGATGAGACTGCCACTTTCTCTGGTGAGGGCTCATCTTGTTCACACTAGGCCAGCAGAGACTCACTCCGATGGGACCCAGCTGCCAGGTGTGCCCTTGCACACTGACCTGAGCTCTGCCTGTGGGTGCTGAGGTTTCTCTCCCCACCTGAAGCCAGTCCCTGGGAGCGGTAGGAAACCCTCAGCCCCGGGGTCAGTGTCCTGGCCCACTTTGCCCTTCGCGTCTCCATCCACACTCAGCTATTCCTATGTGGGATTTTTTGTAGGAAAAGAAAATTATTCTCACATATTTTGCTCCAACTCCAGAAGCCTGCAAGCACCTCTGGAAATGTGGAATCGAGAACCAAGCCTTCTACAAGTGAGTGGATACCTGGGGTGGGGACTGCCTTGATCAGGGCCAGAGTCAGAGAATCAACTTTTAGAGCAATGATGGGCAGAAACCAAGAAACTGACAAAGGCAAACACGAGATGACAAAGCTGGGCTTCCTTATAAAGCCCAGAGTCCTTTCCAGGTGACTGTACCAGCTGGAGGGGCAAAGCTGAGGTCTGGGAAAGTGCCTCAGCAGAGCTGCCCGAGTGATGTCCTTGGACAGCCGCCCGCCCCCCAACCCCCACCCCCCGTGGCAGAGCACTTCTGTGTCTTCCTAGGGGAAGGCTTGGGCCAGAGAAACCCCATGGGTATCCGACTGTACGCTAGCCCTGTGGAGCCACTCAGAGGCCTGGGCGGCCCAGAATACAAGAGCTCCATGAAGGAGCAGGCACAACCCAGAACAGTTTCCTAAGTCTTGGAGAGACTCTGGGGCCCACTCCCCAGTGGATGGCCTGGTGCTGAGCCGGAGTTGATGCCCAGCCCTTCCTGGTGTGTCACTGACAGAGATGTTGCCAGTGACAGGCCAAGTGCCCAGGAGCCCGGCGTTGGGATAGCTGGAGGGAGCAAGGACTTGTCTGTTACTGAGATACCAGCTTTGGGTCAAAGCCAAGAGCACAGCTTACCAAATGATTTTTGTCAAGTTATACTGAGGCTTTTGTGCCGTTTTAAGAAAGTGGTTATAAAAGCATCAGGAAGCAAAGAAATAGCCTATCAAGAAACGGGTGATGCCAGAAAAAGTATGTTTCGCTAAAACTCTTGGTCTTGTTTTTAAAACAGAATGTAATGATTTATCCCTTAATAAGCTGCATCTTGATCAGAACAACAAAGACAGAATGTGTAGTATTTACCTCCTCTGACAGGCCACAGTTCTCCCTGTCAGGGGAAGCGGGCTGGAGGGGGTCAGGGGCCCCATCCCCCCGACTCCAAGGACTCTGCAGCCTGCTGTGGGATGTCTCCTCCCTGTTACCAGGGCCCCAGAGGCTGTTCCTTGGGCAAGTTTTCTGAGCTGTGTGATAACGTCTGTGCATTTGACAGCAGAACTGGGGGGAGGAACTGAATTGGCAGCCTGAACGCTCACCTGAGTGGGCTTCTTTCTTCTCAAGGAGAAGGCATGTGGAAGACTTTCATGTGGTCCCATTTCCCTCCTATTCAATCCCTGGCTGTCCAAGGAAAGCCAGGAGAACGTCTCAGCATCGTTTTTGGAGGCCTGCCTTTGCTTTTCCCTCTGTGCCATGGTCTGAACCTGTGACCAAACTCAGTTTCTGAGTCTTTCGTGAATAGATCTCCACACCCTGACAAGACCCACAGTGGAATCCAGGGCTGCTTGCCACTGCTTTCCACTGACTACAGATTAAGTATTAGAAGCCTGCCTCCTGGGCCCGATCCCCACTTGTGCCCAGTCTCTAGCAAGAGCTGCTCTGGCCTCACTCAGCATCTGCTGTGCGCTCAGATCCCTGCCTTGCGTCTGGCCTAGGTTTTACAAGGCACTGGGTCAGACTCAAGAAGGTGCTCAGATAATGTAACTATGTATCTGACACGTTAAATATTTTGAAGCAATAAAAGAAAAAAGGACGTGCTTAGGCAGGAGGGCAGGTAGGCTCAGAGGCTCATGGAGCCCTGACACAGGTGGGGATGGTGTCCCTAGGAACTGCTGTTCCTGGATTTAGGGACGCCTCCCTAAATGTTCGCTGACTGCTCAGGACAGGCTTTGGACCAGATGGGTTCCCAGCTGGGTTAGTACGACATGCACCCAGGGTGTGTTGTGGATAGAGTTGGGTCTTAGGAGATTCAGTCTGGGGAGCTCTGCCCAAGCTTCCTTGTCTAAGTGTGAGAGGACTAAAGAGGTCACAGAGGTCACTCAAGAGGATAGACAGGCTGTCCAGAGTCTCCACCTCAACTGTCCACAGCCTCGGCGGCGGTGTTAATAGGTATTCTGAGAGAGGGCGAATGGGTCCGAGTTCAAATAAATGGTGGAACTTGTACTAAAGTTCAGCTAGTTTCTTCATTTCAGGGCTTTTCAGAGTCTCTAAAGTGATACCACACTGTAGGTTCTCTCCAAGGAGGAGACAGAATAGGAAGGCAGACTCCTCTCTTCTCCACCCACAGTTACCCAGATATCCACATGGACTCTCAGATGCTGGGTCTGGAAGGGACTCCTGAGGTCAAGCAGTCCCAGCTCCACTCTTTGATAGAGAAGAATGGGAGAGGAAAGAGACACCTGCCCAGGGCACACTGCTAACCAGAGGCCTGGCTGAGATTCAGCGGGTGGCGTTCTCTTACTCGGCCAGCCCCTGGCCCTAATGTTTATTCTCTCGGTCCCCCTGGGGAGCCCCAGCCAGCACTCCTGAGGAGCCCGTACACTCCTGATACGGAAGCAGGTTGCAGCCTGCCCGCCCCCACTGAGGCCCAGAGTGTGGCCCTCAGGGGCTAACGGAGAGTCAGAGACAAGCGGGGCTGTGAAGGGCCTTTTCCCGAAGGGTTTCCTCAAGTAGCCTTTGGAAGGAGCTGGGGGTGCGCTGCCTTAGGCTGTAAGGCCTTGCAGGCCATCTGTCACACTGGACTTTGCCTTGCTGCAGGCTGGAGAAGTCAAGCCAAGTGCGCACAGTGTCCAGCAGCAATTTATTCTTTAAAGGGAGCCGGTTCCGATACAGGTAAATAGTGACAGTAAGTAACCACTACAGACCTATTTTCAGACCCTTCCCTGGAGCACAGTGGCTCAGGGGTCTTTACCCTTGAGAACAGAGATGCTGGGAACCTCCAGAAAAGCCTGTGCTTTCCATCTGGTTCTCCTATCTCCTAACCCTTTGACTGTTTCCTTCTCTGCAGCCGTTTGCTTGTAGGGCTTGACAATATGTATCTTCTCCTCCTGCTCTTACAAAAGCAGCAAAATAAGAACCGTAACAGTGATGCCTCTCATTTTTGTCCTAAGATCTTTTTTTGAGGCAGTATTTTTGGAACATGCTGGACAATGAAGAATCATTCTTAAATGAGAACGGAAGATTCCCAAAGACTCCAGATAGAGAGCTGTCAGGATGCCTTAGGGCTCTTTACCCCCACAAGCAAGCCCTTCTCAGTGGCCTGAACGTTGGGATGGGGTAGGCCAAAGAGGCCACTTCCCAGTGCAGCCAGAGTTATCTGAGATCTTGGAGAGGAGCACGTCCTGGAACACTGTCTAACTTCCTACTGCATGTTCTATTTTACTACTTACAGCGGCCGAGTTGCAAAAGAAGTAATGGAGTCCAGTGCCAAGATCAAGCGGGAGCCGCCAGAAATACACAGGTAGGCGGCCAGGGGCTTACCCCCAGCCAGGTCCCAGATCAGATCTCAGGATCTTAAGTTGAGCGCTATGACAGCTCCCAAACCAGGCAGGAGGCTGAAGAGACCAGTCTCAGCCAAAGGCCTGGGGAACAGGCTGACCCTGGTTCCCTGAGCCCTGATGGAGAATGAGGGCAGGTGGGTGAATGCAGCCAAGACAATAGATGGGGCTCAGGAGCCGCCTTCCTGGGTAATTCTCTACGTCATCCCAAGTCCTCAAATCAGTCACAGGCCTCAGAGGACACGCCCAAGCAGCAAGATTTCATGGGTTCTGTAAACAGTCCGTGCTTT
The DNA here is from genome assembly GCA_006410635.1 of Cephalophus harveyi. NCBI lineage: Eukaryota > Metazoa > Chordata > Mammalia > Artiodactyla > Bovidae > Cephalophus > Cephalophus harveyi. The sequence goes on from SJYT01077976.1 coordinate 160,943, forward strand.
ATGTGTAAGTGTAAATCGGGCATGTCCAGGAGTCCATCTCCGAGAACCTGACGAGAGCCGGGGAGAAGACGATTGGCTCAGGGGGCTGGGTTGCCGCCAGCCTGACCTCGGCGAATGGGAGAGGGCGTTACTCCTGCCTTCACGCGGAGCCGCAGCCACCAGCAGCCCCCGTGGGAAGTCAGGGGAGGCTGCAGAATCGGGCTTCGGCACATTTCTAGGAGTGCCGCATATCCTGGGCTCTACCCCGCCGACAGTCCTGCCCAGGGACTGGTGGCACCGCTGCCACACTAAAGAAAGGTTCTGGTGGGTCTGGGATGATAGGAGGTTGACAGGTTTGAAGTAGTGTCTCTGGGGTCCAGGAACTAAAGGCAATAATGATTTTAAAAAACAAAACACAGCCAGGCAATTCTATGAGACTAGAATACAACTAGTCAACTCTACATCTGTGCACTGAGTCAAGAGTTCTCTTTTCCTTTCACCTCAGAGCGGGGATGGTCCCCAGCCGCAGCTGTCCCTCCATAACCCACGGCCCAAGGCTGAGCAGTGTCCCCAGGACCCGCAGGAGAGCTGTCCACATCTCCATCATGGAAGGTGAGCCCGAGCTCTGGAGGTGACCCAGGGTCCCTCCACGTTGCAGGCTTTCACTTATGTTCCAGATCTGATACCCGGTCTCTACAGCCTAAAGGATCAAGGTGGGTGAGGCAGTTCACCAGGAAATGAAAACCCGTTTGCATGGTCCTGAAGCATTCCAGTAGCTACCGCCACCTTCTCCTTTTATAGAAATCTGTCCTCTTGGTGGAGGCAGGAAGAAAGACAGTCTATGAATCCCCAGTAGCCGAGGCTGATGCCCCTCCAGTCTCTGGACTGTTCATACCGTGAGGAGACTCGAGGACTCTTGCTCTCAGCTGTGGTCACTGACCCGGGTTGCCCCACAGGCCTGATACAGGTCTAAAGTTGAGTGCTTTCCTTCCTGAAGATGACGTTTTGTAGGGCCTCAGAAGGTCTCGAGGACCAGGACACAGAATATGACTGCTTCGTACCTCTCTGTCCTGGAGGCTGGGGCGGGAAGGCCCTCTGCCCCTTCTGTGGGAACGCTGTTTGTTACTGAAAACGGAGAATCCCTTAGGTTAGGAGGGACATTGTTCTGCTGCTCCTCTGGGAGGATCCCTGGCTTGTGCTTAAAATTTAATGATGTGTCAGTGACTGCATCACCGAGTATGGCGCAGAACTACAAATAGGCTAGGGGTTAAGAACCCTGGCCGGGCAGCCACCATCAACTGCCTTAACTATGGGAGGAACACAGTGCTCCACTGTGACTCCAGGGGCCGCGAAGCTGGTGTATGTGCAAGTGCTTTTCTTTAGTATCTTATGATTTTGGTGGCGCCGGATCTTCCTTGCTGCGTGCGGGCTTTCTCCGGTTGTGGCAGTGCTCGAGCTTCTCCGTGTGGTGGTCTCCTGTTGTGGAGCACAGGTTTAGTTGCTCCGAGGCATGTGGGATCTTCCCGGACAAGGGATCGAACCCATGGCCCCTGCGTTGGCAGGCGGATTCTCAAGCACTGGACCAGCAGGGAAGTCCCTGTGCAAGTGCTTTAAAGAGTGGGCAGCAGCAAGCACAGTGCAGAGCCCTGCTCCGGACATAAAGATGAGGCCAGGACGGGAGCTCTGCCGTGCATGTTCCGGGGCAGCTTGCTTAAGCTGAGCCTGTTGACCCCACTGTAGAGGGGGGACGGGTGTCGGGGGTGGAGTGGCCTTGTAAACTGCCAAGCGTAACTGTGATGCAAGGTGTGGATCGCAGAGTGCTGGCTGTCATCAGACACTGCCCCCGGGTTTTCCCTCCTATCTGACTCTAGTGGAGAACTGAGCCCAGCTCTCTTATTCTGGGGTGTGCATCTCAGGAAAGTGGAATGTCCTCTCATCTTTTGAGGGCACATATCTTCCTCCCCTCTCTGAGGCCCTTCTTGCCATCAGGTCCATCCCAGGACTCCTGCCCTCCCAGAGAGAAGGGCACCCCCAGGGGGAGCTGGCACGAATACAGGTATCACAGAGCAGCCTCGGGCCTTACTGCTCCCCAGTATAGGGGAGAATATCAAGAAAACCAGCATTCCCAGAAGAGGGAAGACTGGGGCCATCCAGGTGGAGACAGAAGTCAGCAGGAGCAGCTGCGAGCAGGGTTAGCAACACCCCAGGGGTGGGGACACTTCTCAAGCTTCCCTAAGATGGGCAGTGGGGCCGCCTCAGCTCCCAGCCAGCGCCAGCCATGCCCTCAGCCTCCTCCCGTCATAGCAGCAGTAAGCTCCTCAACATCCACAAGTCACCCGAGCTTGCAAAATGGCCAAGGAGGATGCAGAGGGCCGTTAGAGCAGAGAACCCCCTCTCCCCACAGGGCCAGGGCCTGGCCTCAAAAGCTCAGCCTCAGAGCTTGACACCTGGCAGATGACAGCCCAGCAGGCCTCCGTCCCAGTGCCTCTCCCCAAGCCACCCTGCTCCTCACACCTCGGGGCCCATTTAGACCCAGGAGGGAGTAGGCAGCTCAGAACTGCCCCAGCGGGAATAAACCCACAGGCAGAATTGCCTTGGAAAAAAGACAAGACTTGAGCAGGTAAGCGGCTCTTACCAGTGCGCGCTTAGTTGCTTCAGTTGTGTCTGACCATGGCCCGCCAGGCTCCTCTGTCCATGGGGTTCTCCAGGCGAGAATACTGGAGTGGGTTGCCATGTCCTTCTCCAGAGGATCCTCCTGACCCAGGGATCGAACCCGCGTCTCATGTCTCCTGCAGTGGCACTGGTTCTTTACCACCTGGGAAGCCCAGAAAGTAAACGGCTTCTTAAACAGAGTAGAAGAGAGGTATGTGCTGTGTGCCTAGTCACTCAGTGACGTCTGACTCTTTGCAACCCCACGGACTAGCGCCCGACCCAGGGATCGAACCCACATCTCATGTTTCCTGCACTGGCAAGCAGCTTCTTTACCACTGTGCCACCTAGGAAGTACAGGGGTCAGGAAGCCTAGTGAAATAAAGAATGGATCATTTCAGGAGGAGAGAGTTCAGCTGCATCATCTCTGAGGAGAGGTTTTGCCTCTAAAGCCCCTAACACGGCTGATCCCCACTGTCCACCCAACCAGGCAGGGAAGGGTGGGAGGGACGTGATGGGGGCCTCAGAGGAAGGGCACAAACCATCACAACTCCCAGGAAGTTACGGACGTTTGAAATGGGTTCATGCTCCATCAGGGGTTGTCCTTCCTGCAGTCCATACACCATAGAAATTGTTATCACAGAAACCATTTGCTTTTTCCAGGGGAAAGCTTTGTTTTTCTCCAAAAACAGGGGTAAACTGCAAAAACGTTAACGTAGCATTACAGTTTGAATGAAACCATGTAATCTCGCTGAACTTTAAACAGAAGCCTGCACTGGTTGGCCCTGCCCTCTGCTCTCAGGGATGCCAAGATAACACGTTAGCACAGGCCTGACCCAGAGAGGTCACTCAGGTATGTCCGTTCCCATCACTCACGGTACCCCCGGGGGCACCAGTCAGCAACCAGACTGCCCAGAACCCAGCGGAGGAGAGGGCCCATTTCCAGCCGCAGAACCCCCTCCTCACCCATCAGAGCCTCACACCACAAGGCCCCCTGCCCCTGCGGCTTCACATCCTGGGTTTTCTGGGGCAGTCCCGCTTCCTCTCCCCTCTGGCATCACCCCTACCCTCTCGGTCCCTAACCCTCTGAGAGGCCTGGGGCCCTGATAACGGGCCTCAGGGAACCAGCTCTACGGGCTGGGAAAACATTACTTTTTATGGGTCTAAGTGCTTCTAACTGAATCCAGGGCCCTGATAAGCTTGGCCTCTCACAGCCGCTCTGCTGTCTCCAGCACGGGAGGCACTGTGAAGGGGCTGCCGTGGCGCGTGACCAGTGAAAAAGCCTGCGTCCCTGGTTGGGTTTCCATCCCGTGCCCCCTGCACCTTCTCTTCCTGGCCGGTCCTATGAGGAGACCAGCTGGTTTCCCCTGAAGACGTGCCTGCCTTCCTGGGCCACCATGGGGAAGAGCCTGATTAAGATTCACACGCGAGTCCGAGTTCAGCTCCGGCTGACTAATCACTGCCTCCGGCCCCTGAGCGTGCGCATCCTGAGGCTGGGGCCCCGGCTTCAGGGGAGGCTCCTGACCGCTGGGCCCCCCAGCCCACCGGGAGCCGGCTCCAGGCAAGGCGATCAGCTGGAGCGCCTCCAAGGTAAAGAGACACCCTCTGTCTTGCTGCGCCGCCCACCTGAGCCATCCCAGAACTACAGGTTTGAGGCGAGTGATGATTTCTACTGGAACCTGAAGCTCTGTACAGGACTAGCGAGGCATAGGAGTGATGATTTAAGATCGCCTTACAGGTGGATCTGAGGGTGGGTGGCCATTCCCTTCTCCAGGGAGCAAACCTGGGTCTCCTGCATTGCAGGTGGAATCTTTACCGTCTGAGCCACCAGGGAAGCCTGCTGTTGGGGGAATAGAAGACTAATATTTACTGAATAATTTTGTCTGTCGGACACTGTCCTTAGGGGAAAAACGCATGCGTAGCCAGTATCTTGCTTACTGAGAGCACCAACAACTCACGATGATGTGGCTTCTGCGGTCCCTCTGATTGTGCTTTCTCATGTCACGCCCTTTGCCTCTCACCTTCCCCAGCAAGCTTAGAGCTGAATTGTAGGCCAAGCTGAGATTGCAGTGAAGTGGCTTCTGGCAGCTAATCTGGTCATATGCTGGAAAGTCTGCCATCAGAGCTGTCCTTGTGAGGTGCAAGGGAGAGGAGGTCCCGGAGAACAGAGAGCCACAGAGGGTTTGGGAGGGGAGCTTAGCCAGCACCATGCGCAGTCAGGGCCTGAAAAGGCTACTGTTCATCAGGAACCCACTTCACACTCGCAGGCACGTGTTTCTCCTGTTGCACGTGTTTCTCCTGTTACACGTGCAGCGGGGGCAGAAGGGAGGAACTGAGAGCAGAGGATCAAAGGCACTGCAACAAGGGACAGGCACTTAATTTTACCTTCTTGCATGACGGTTTCTTGGGCAACTTAAATCTAAGGCAGGTGCAGGCTGTTCACTTAATTCATCCTTGCCTGCTGTTCCGCTCCCCGGAATCCAGCTGGATGGTTGTTGCTGCTGCTGCTAAGTCACTTCAGTCGTGTCCAACTCTGTGCGACCCCATAGATGGCAGCCCACCAGGCTCCCCCGTCCCTGGGATTCTCCAGGCAAGAACACTGGATGGTTGTTAGCACCGTGGAATAGAAAGATGCTAGGATTCTACCATCGCCTTTGCCAGTAACAACCAACCCCATGACTCTGGCAAGTTCTGTAACCTCTTGCCCTCTCTACTTCATGCAGAATGTTGAAAGATGAAGATGCTTTGAAATGTTTACAACATTATACAGATTTAAGAGTCTAGAGTGTAGGGACAGAAATACAGCCAGGACCATGAAGCTTCTGAAAGCAGGAGCTGAGAGCTGTGCCAAGTACATTGATGGTGATTGATGGGGAGCAGAGGCGGGGAAAGAGGGGCTGCCATCTCCCCCCACCCCAGCCGCTTGTTCGTTCCTCTGGAGAACCTGTAATTGTGCATATGCTGAGAATGGCTGAAGCAGCCGGGGCAGGCAGGCAGCCTGGCTGCAACTGGCTACCCTACAAGGAAGCTAATGAAGATGAGACACCTGCTTCTGAAAGGTGACTGGCACCTTTTAAAAGAAGCTAACCCTGAGCCAGAAAACTCCCTAAGCAGCCCTGGTTAGGTCAGATCTTCACTGCCTGGGAATCTGGTTCAGTCTGGGGCGGTCAAGGTCAATTTCAGAGCAACAAAAAGGGACAAGCTTCTCTTAATGTGGACCACAAAGGTAGGGAGAGCCACTCCGGCACCACCAGTATGTCCAGGAGTGGGAAATGCAGACACTGAATCTGAAACAAGAAGCCTTTTTCTTGGGAGCACGGTAACAGGGGCCACACTCAGCCAGTCTACATCCTCAGGCCTGGGTGGCAGCTGTTTGGTTGAGGGAAGTAACCAGTTCCTGTTTTTCCCTACCAGAGCTTGAGCTCTGGAAAGAGAGAAATGTTCTGAGAGAGAGAATAATGAGTGGTTTTAGGGCCAGAAGACCCTCCTCCTAACAAACATAAGAGAATTTCCCACTGATCCTCTTCTTGGAGACCACTCTGTACTCCAGGCTGACAGCTCCCCTGGTTTTACCTATTCTGGACCTGGCTCAATCGAAGGTGAAGAGAGAGGGCGAGCACTTACTTAGGAGGAGCAGGTTGGGTTTTCACCCCACTCTAGGTCAGTACAGCTGAAAGTGGAGGCTGAAGAGACTGACAGCAACTGCAGAAGTCCAGAAGATGAGCTCACGAGTTCAAGGAGCAGTGTGTTTGGGTGTCAGGAGGACACTCAGCTCCAGAATAGGTAACTGATGAGGCCCCGTTGGGCAAAACAGTCTCCTCTTGATTCCTGCCTCTCAAGACCCTCAGCTCCCTGAACCAAGACCCCAGCTCTGGGTCAGAGATAGTTTGCAATTCTCTTTCAGGCTGGGCTGAGCCAGGACACCACAGGCAGGGCAGGCAGACTCTGTAATGAATATGGCCAAAACTATAAGCAAAGAGAGAGAAAAAAAAACAGGAACTTACAACCAGTGACGCCCTGCTTCCTGCTGCTTCTCTGGTCCTATTCTTGATGCGCAGGGGTGACGGCAGCTGGTCATGTGGGGCTGCAGAGGGGCTTCCTAAGACCAGCAACCCAAAAGAACAGGGCTGCCTCCACCAGACAGAGCGTGTGCCGGTACACAAAAGCCTGCTCACTTCCCCTTTGTCTTTCCAGGCCTCGAGTCCCTGCGGGACAGCGCCCACTCCACCCCGGTACGTGCCTCCTCCCACGGGGACACGTTCCTGCCTCACGTGAGAAGCAGCCGGGCAGACAGCAACGAGCGAGTCGCCGTGATTGCGGACGAGGCTTACAGCCCTGCGGACAGCGTGCTGCCCACCCCTGTGGCCGAGCACAGCCTGGAGCTGATGCTGCTCTCCCGGCAGATCAACGGGGCGACGTGCAGCATCGAGGAGGAGAAGGAGTCTGAGGCCAGCACCCCGACTGCCGCCGAGCTGGAGGCCCCCGGGGGCGAGCTGAGGGCCCTGTGTCAGGGGCATGGCAGGCTGGAGGAGGAACAGGTGAATAAGTTTGTTTTAAGTGTCCTCCGTTTGCTCCTTGTGACCATGGGACTCCTCTTTGTTTTGCTCCTCCTCCTGATCATCCTTACTGAGTCTGACCTTGACATTGCCTTTTTCCGCGATATCCGCCAGACCCCCGAGTTTGAACAATTCCACTATCAATACTTTTGTCCCCTCAGGCGATGGTTTGCCTGCAAAATCCGCTCAGTGGTGAGCCTGCTCATTGACACCTGAGAAGGCATGAATCCTCCCAATAACTAGCCAGGCGGACCAAGGAGCCCGGCTACCCGTTCCCAGCAATGGGGCCCATCGCGGAACCATCGGCACATGTTCCAAGTCCTCCTCTCATGACTCAGAAAGTCCACAGCCTAGGAGGGTCGTTTCCTAGAAGAAGAAAGGGGATAGGCACCCGCCTTGTCTAAACTAACTGGGAAAACTCATTTCCTTCAGAGGTTCTCTCAAGAAAGGCTCAGCAACTCCGTTTCTCATCCTCCCAATTTGCAGGATAACTTTTGGTTCTGAATTTTGATTTTTCATAGATGTGTATTATTTTGAAGATATCAAAAATAATTTATTTTGTTATTACTGATTCTCACAGTAGTGTCACCCAGCACGAGACACTAGTTGAAGACTAGAGGGCTGTTGTCTTCTGTTTACTTCCCTGCTGGGGGCCCAGCAGACGCATCACTGCAGCCTCAACGGGGCAGGTCAGGGGCCTGGACAATGGGGGCTGTCTAGGTTTTCTTCCCAGACAGAGCTTTTAAAAAAAAAAAGTAAACATCCATGTAGAACGATTAAATGGAAAGTTGCTTCTTATGACGGTCTGCGTTGGATTTTCATTTCTTTCAAATCTGAGCAGAGTGGGCGTCTGAAACGGCCACTGCTACAGCAGCAGCAGGGGTGGGTAAGTCTGTCCCCTTAGACTAGATCCTAGGGAGCATCACCATGAGTTCTGTATCATGAGCTCAGACTCCTGTGACTTTTTTCTAAGGACCTCAAGACTTCTTTTACAGTGCTCCAGAAGCAACAGGTAAATTCAGTGGGGCCGGGGTAGACAGCACTGTCAGGCGTCGGACTAAGTACAGTTCACAGAAACCAGAGCTAAGGTAGCGGAGAGGCTGCTGAGATCACACAGCAGTACTTATTTTGTACACCCCTCTCCCCCTAGAAAAGACTATTTCAATTTATATTTTAACAAACAAAATATTATTTTCTTATCAATTCACCTTTTGTTTTTACTTTATGGAGTAAGAAAAATAGAGCCTGAGGAACTTAAAAGATGCAAGAAAGAAACTGATCCTGAGAATGAAAAGCTTCAGAAAATAGAATTCCAAGATCAACCAAACAGCCTTGGAAGGGACCAGGAAAAGAATCTCTCTAAATAAGAGTTCTAACAAACAGATGCCTCCAAAAGAAGGTGAACATGGCAGAGACCAACACTTAGCTGTAGAAACACTGCCCCCTAGGGTCATCCTCTGCACCAGGAAGACGAAAGCTGTAGGAAAACGCTGGCTGTCCTGGCTGAGAGCCGGAAGCAGGCAGAAGTGTGAAGGGTGAGTGTGGGGTCCGCGGCCCAAGCTCCGCAACACTTACAGCCGCTCACACACAAGAACTTGTTTTCATCTCAGGGAGAGATTTCCAAGTCACGTGGGGCTGGAGGACGTGGGTAGGATGGTCTGTGGACAGATTCCTGGGGCGCGCAGAGCAGAGAGAGTCGCGCGCAGGTCTGCCTTGCCCTAGTGTGTCCTCTGAGGTGGCAGAACCATCCATATCCATGTACAGAATACAACAGCCATGGAATAAACAGAGTTCCTTTTTAAGGTGGGTATTGCAAAATTTTAAACGCCCTTTTATCTAGATCAAGGGTTGGCAAACTTCTTCTGTAAAGTGCCAGGTAGTAAATATTTTTAAATTTTGGTTTTGAAGGCCATACTCTGTGGCAACTACTCCACTCTGCTGTCTGAGCACAAACAGCCACAGGTAATACATAAAGGAGCAAGGCTGTGTTCCAATAGAATTTTTATTTATAAAAACAGATGGTGAGCTGAATTTGGCCCACAGGCCAGAATTTGCCAACCCCGATCTAGACAACAGAACTGTTTCTTACTGGTGTGTGAGCAGGAGGGCCAGCTCTGCTGTGATTCCTGACAGGTAAAGATCCAGGATCGTTTCCTAGTAGAGGCGCTGGGCTGGCTTGTTTAAAGGGTGCTCGACCAACCAACCAGCAAAGAGATGCCTGATGCCACGATGAGCGAGATCAAGTACTGTAATGCTCATACGCAACCAGGATCGAAGCCTGGAAGAGGAGGGCCTGTCTGATCATTTCCATACCAGCAACAATTTGGGCAGAATTACAAACATGTGTTTTCCAAGTGACAAGACAAAAACTGAGGGAGATCCTAGTAAAGATTAGGGATCACTCAGAACCAGACAGCCACTGCCACGTGTCATCTACACAGGAAAGGCTTTACTAGCAGAGGACTTGGGTGAAAAGTAGACTCACAGAGGACAAGGCCGTCAGGAGACATGGGGCTGGTTTTGTCCTGGATACCTACTGTCTTATGCAACGTAGCAGATTACCTTTTAGTGTAGTGTTCCTACCTCAGTCTGTAGAATATGGTGTTTCTATGCAGTGAGTGAGAGCCTGAACTCTGACCTTTCATATTCACATTAACAAAAGATGCAGTATTCCATATCTTGGTATGTTACTTGTATCTAGAGTTCCAATGGTAGGTACAATAGTCCACACCACTTCCAACAGCGGGATTTGCTCTCTGAACAGAAACTTGTGGGTTATTTTTTTCCAGAGCTTATCCTACCTACAAAATACAGATAGAAAAGTCTCCTTGGATTTGCTTTTCACATAATGCTTGAATAACAAACCTCCTCTGTTGGTGACTAGTCTTTTTTGCTATCTCCCCCATCATTAAAAGTTGTTAACGTTTTTTAACCTAGTTTTACTGTGTTCCACTATGTCTATTTTCTCTCAAAATTAGTTTGATCTCATTGTAGAAAAAGCAATGGTTTCCATAGCTTCATCTATCAGAGGAAATAAACTCTTACTGAAGAATAGTGTACTGCATCTTTAAGCAGTAGAAGGTAAACTACCTGCAAATGTGAATTTCTTAGTTTCATTAAAAAATATATAGTTGTTTGTTAACCTTTTGTGTGCCAAAAATTCTAAGTTACATTTTCCTTCAAAGCAATGTACTTTTTTCTACATATGCAGTATGTAGTTAGCATAAAATCACTGGTGCCATGAAAATTATTTTTAAACTTAAATAAATATTTAAATATCATAGAAGAGAGTGGACTCTTTTTTTCTTTTTAACTGACAGCCGGTCTCACTTTCTCCTTCTTAAAGTTAACAGCCCATAGATAAAAGGACACCAGTGGGGTTTACACAGCTGACTGCTGTCTGTGACTGAAATTATTTAAAAGAATCACTTTGCTTAGAGTCATCTATTATCTTTATTCCAAACCCCCCACCCAATAAATACTATTAAGAACTTAGGGACAAATGTATACCCATGGCTGATTCATGTTGAGGTTTGATAGAAAGCAACAAAATTCTGGACCAGCAATTATCCTTCAATTAAAAAATAAATTTTTAAAAAAAAGAACTTAGAAGCTATAAGTGTGGAATGATTTTAAATATGAATTGGACCTCGTTTTTCTGATGAGGAAAAAACAAATTATTTCCCCAAGGTTACACAGTCTTAGAGCCCAGAGGAGAACCTAGATGGTCCAACTTCTGAACTGGTATTAAGCCTGGAGTAAGAAACAGTGTCAGACTTTTTATTTTGGGGGGCTCCAAAATCACTACAGATGGTGACCGCAGCCATGAAATTAAAAGACGCTTACTCCTTGGAAGGAAAGTTATGACCAACCTAGATAGCATATTTAAAAACAGAGACATTACTTTGCCAACAAAGGTCCGTCTAGTCAAGGCTATGGTTTTTCCAGTAGTCATGTATGGATGTGAGAGTTGGACTGTGAAGAAAGCTGAGCGCCGAAGAATTAATGCTTTTGAACTGTGGTGTTGGAGAAGACTCTTGAGAGTCCCTTGGACTGCAAGGAGATCCAACCAGTCCATTCTAAAGGAGATCAGTCCTGGGTGTTCTTTGGAAGGAACGATACTAAAGCTGAAACTCCAGTACTTTGGCCACCTCGTGCGAAGAGTTGACTCATTGGAAAAGACTCTGATGCTGGGAGGGATTGGGGGCAGGAGGAAAAGGGGACGAGAGAAGATGAGATGGCTGGGTGGCATCACTGACTCGATGGACATGAGTTTGGGTCACCTCCGGGAGTTGGTGATGGAGAGGGAGGCCTGGCATGCTGTGATTCATGGGGCTGCAAAGGGTCAGACTCGACTGAGTGACTCAACTGAACTGAAGAAAAAGAACAGAAAACACCTCCTATAGAGGGAACAGGATGACCTCACCACCACAGTGACAAACCTCGTATTCACAAGTACTTTCAGCATCCATTCCTTTAACGCTATCTCATCTCATTCTGTAACCACTCTATGGCTTGGTAACAGTCTTCTAAATTCCGTGAGCAGAAAAGGTGAAACTTATTATCCAATCTTGTTTTCAATTCTACCTGTCCTCCAACCCTCCATTCTGCCACTAGATCATCTTCCGAAAGCAGTTACCTCCACATTTTAAGAGATTCCTATTAGCTTTAAAATGATATCCAGTGTCCTGACCCAGTGAAGTTTTTTTTTTTTTTCTAATCGACAAAAATCTTTGCTTAAAGTGAGCTCAAGAGGAAAAAGCATGAGAACCACTGGATGAGAGTGGTTTCCCATGATGCTACAGATTCACAGCTGCCGCCCTTCTTGGACTATTGACGAGGACTCACTTGTGTGCACATCCTTTCTATTATTTTTTCCTTCAAGTTTGATACAGAAGGCGCTTCTCTGCCCTCCTCCTCGTCCCCTGTACGCTGGCTGAAAATATTTAAATCTTTGAACCACAGCCCTAAAGCTCTCTGCTTTCCTGGAGAAGTGCCTTTGCAAAGTCTTCTCTGTGGAAAGGTAACTCAAAAGCCAGAATACTAAAACAGGTCTTAAGCAATTAAGATTCTATCAGTCCCTAATCATTTGCAGCTTCTCTTAGTCTGACCAAGTCTCCATTCACCCCAAACGAGATCATCTCCTTCCTCCTTAATGTCACATTAAAAAAATAAATAAATAAAAGGCATCTCAAAGAAAATAACACCAGTAGAATTCAGAGCTTACATGGTTATGAGATATTATAAAGGCCAACTAACACAAAAGGTTTATCCGGGAAGGAGAGAGTGCAAACATAACATACACATAATTACAGAAGCCTCATGGCTTTGAGCAAGTCTCTGGGAAAAGTGCCTTTCACAACAGAGTACAGTAAAGGATGTCGTAAGGGAGACAATTGTCCTTTATGTGCTTTCTAGATTTAAACAGTCGTTTCACTGTAGAGCTTGCCGTGAAGAAACAAGCCCCCTACTCACTCTCCTTCCTACACTGCCTCAAGAAGACAGAACTCTTGAATGGATATAAATAGCACAGCTTATGAAGCTACAATGGCAAGAGACGATACAAGTGAGAAACATCAAGAATGTTCTAACATTTATAGCAGAAGCCAGGCAATTACCACGAAGTAGTCAAGGATTAAATGACAGTACTAATTGCTTAAGAGTAGTTTTCAACATGTTAAGAAAAAGAACAGTTACCACAGAACCGGCCATGACTAGAACCTATAAAATTAAGTGGCGTGGAAAAGGGAAAGGGAGCCTAAAGTCTTCATTTAACTATTTCCAGAACAGTTTATAACATACCTCAACTTCACACAGGGCTTCCCAGGTGGCGCCAATGCAGGAGACATAAGAGGTGCGAGTTCTAGTTTGATCCCTGGGTCAGGAAGATCCGCTGGAGGAGAAAATGGCAACCCACTCCAGTATTCCTGCTGAGAGAATCCCACGGACAGAGGAGCCTGGCAGGCTACAGTCCACGGGTCACAGAGTCGGACAGAATCAAGCAGTTAAGCACATGCACCTGTACAACTTCACAGAGCCTTACTTTGTATTTCATAAACTCATATTTCCACCTTGCTTATCAATTCCTGTATTCCAGCACCAAGAAAACAAGAGAAACCCTATTCCTTATAAATACCCACAACCTTTTAATAAGCTTCAAAACTTGTTTAGTCTTTAATTACAGAGAAGGAAATTATTTAAGCAAAACGTTGGAGGAACTTCCCTGGTGGTCCAGTGGTTAAGACACTGTGCTCTCAATGCAGGGGTCCAGGTTCAATCCCTGGTCAGGGAACTGGATCCCACATACTGCAGCTAAAGATCCTGCATGCCACAACTAAGACATGGCCCAGCCAAACAAATAAATATTAAAGAAAAAAATGTTATTCAAGGAAATTACATACATGACTTTATTTCTGTGACATACAATTCTGAAAAAATCATACTTCCTCTTAGAAATCAGGCATATTGCTGAAACTGTTGAGAACAGTCTTTCAGTAGTCGTTTGGCAATGAAGAACAACAGAAAAAGCTGAATCAATAACAACACACAGTAATCTCAGTTGCTGATTTGGTAGGGTCCAACAACAGACACATTCAAGTTGCCATAGCTTCCTTAAACAAATATTTTTAATGAATAAACGCCAGAAATGGAATTCCATAACACTTTCCCAGGCTACTAAATCTCCTCTGGAGAGTTTAAAAGACAAGGACACATAAAGCTGGCTGGGACCTTCTAGGGTAGGAGCTCTTACTTCTTTAACCATGACCACAGTAATAAAGAAATACGTTTTACATCATAAAATACATATGCATGTATACCTACAGCTATGTATGCACATGGAACTAAGTTTCACAAAAGAACATTTGTTCTAATTATGCTTGCTATTCTTTACTATTCGTCTCCTTTTCACTTTTTTAGACACTGGTCATGGTCACTTAAGTCACGTCAATAGCTACAACCCAGTCTGGGAAACAGTGGTCTGAAGGTAATCTCACACTGGGTGACAGGGATTAGTATATTCCAACCCTGTGTCTACAAGCCCTGGGACTCCCTGGCTGTGTCTCAGGAGCCATGGAGAGGAATGAGGAGAAGGTCAACACAGGGACCCAGGCCCTGCCCAAGTGAACCTATTATCAGCAATTATCTTGGGATTTCATGTAAGATTTAATTTAGAGGCAAGGGGGAAAAAGTGCTCAGTTTAAAAAATTAAAAGTTTCAAAATCACTCAGATGAGATAATCTTTCAGGATCCCTTCCAGTGTATATAAGTCTAGAAATAAATATGTATTTCAAACTGTAAAATAAACCACAGATCTATATATGACTATAGAATCAAGGCGACAAAAACAACCAAAACACCGATCACTCGAAGCTTTGTAATTTATAATGCTAGAATTTCTCCACATTCTGCCTGGTTAAAAGTGCTGAAAGCATCACAGTCTCCCCTCCAACGCCCTCCACATCCTACAGAAACAACCTCCAAGGCCTCTCTCTTCCTAAAAGTATATTCTGCTCATAATTCTTATTTACAAAGCAAGTTTATATTCGCTAAATAGTACATATTACCAAGTAAACAGACTAAGCCACACGAATTAGTAGGCTCCTTAGACAGATTAATTTGAACAAATTGGTGTTTCCAAACCCAAAACTCCACAACTTTCTTAATTCATAAAAACATGTACTCTCCCACTGGAATTACCTCCAGCCAGAATATACCGAGTTGGGTGCATAGCATTGATGGAACACACAGAGGCAAGGCATTCTCCACCCAGAAAAGAGTGCACCCACTTTCCTGTCTCATGGAAGATCTCCACTCGCCGTGGCTGGGCCATGCTGCCAACTATGACACAGTCTTCCTGCTTAGGGTCCCACACAGCCTGGAACCTGGTCAGCCATCGCCCGGTGATGGTGTTGTGCCTAATGAAACAACAATTTTTTCAAAGACAGTAAGTGTTAAATAACTCAAAATAGCATGGGCAGAGGGTAAAGATGGCACTGCTCCTAAATGCTGGTTTTCTCTGCCAACTTTCAAGTTACTGAGTCATCAACGACCTAATCTTATCCTTCCTACAAGACTGAAACCCGGGGGAGAGATGTTGCCTGCATTTTTGAATCTCCAGTGCTGAGTACGGTGGTTTGTGCTCAGTGGATGGTCACTGAACATACTGAAATGGCAACATTTTTGTTCAGCTTCCTAACTCAATGCACTCCCCTCCTTTTTTTTTTAGCACGTGCAAATACAAGACCTAGAATAAAGAAATATACAATCTAAGTTATTGCTGTTTAACAGAATCTTTTTCCCATATTTGTATTCCCCTAATAACCAAACCCTGAAATCATTTTATATAACCTATACAACCATAAGGTAAAAAGTACTTTGGGGGCTCAAAGAAAAAAGTCACAAGGGAAATTAGAAGATATCTGTACACAAATAAAAATATAACTACCAAAATCTATGGGATGCTATGAAAGCAATACCAAGAGGGAAATTTTTAACAGTAAACATCAAAAAAGAAGAAAGATATCAAAATCAACAATCTAACTACATCTCAAGGAACTAGAAAAAGAAGAATAATCAAAACCAAAAGTTAGCAGAAGGAAGGAAATAATAAAGATTAAAGAATTAGAGAATACAAAAACAATAGAAAAAATTAACTAAGAGCTGGGTTTTTTAAGAGAACAAAACTGGCAAGCTAGATTAAGAAAACAGAAAGCACAAATAACTAAAATAAGAAATGAAACTGGGACATTACAACTTATGTTACAGAAATAAAAAGGATATATAATACTATGAACAATCATACACCAATAAACTGGACAATCCAGAAGAAATGAATACACTCCCAAACACATACAATTTACCAAGACTGAATCATAAAGAAATCGAAAATCTAACTAGAACTGTAACTAGTAAGGGGATTAAAACAATAACCAAAAACTTCCCATCAAAGAAAGTCCTGGACCAGATGGCTTCACTAAAGATTTCTACATAACATTTAAGTAAGAATTAACACCAGGTGAGGTGAGGTGAAGTCGCTCAGTCGTGTCCGACTCTTTGCGACCCCGTGGACTGTAACCTACTAGGCTTCTCCGCCCATGGGATTCTCCAGGCAAGAATACTGGAGTGGATTGCCATTTCCTTCTCCAGGGGATCTTCCCGACCCAGGGATCGAACCCGGGTCTCCCGCATCAGAGGCAGACGCTTTAACCTCTGAGCCACCAGGGAAGCCCTGAATTAACACCAAATGCTCCTCAAACTCTTCCAAAAAACTGAAGAGGAACTCATTCTAACTCATTCTATGAGGCAAACACTTCTAATACCAAAGCCAGACAAAGACCCTACTGGGAGAAAAAAAAAAAAAAAAGCCCTACAAAAGAATATTCCTGATGAATGTTGGTATAAAATTCTCAACAAAATACCAGCAAAAAAATTCAAACAGCACATTAAAAGGGTTATACACCATGATCAGGTTGAATTTATACCTGGAATGCAAGGAAGGTTCAAAACACAAAACCCAACTAATTGACATACCACATAAATAGAATGAAGGACAAAAAGCATAAGATCCTCTCAACTGGTACTGAAAAACCATCTGACAAAATTCAATACCCTTTCATGATAAACACTCAACAAACCAGGAACAGACAGAAACGATCTCAACATAATAAAATAGGGGTCCTATATTAAAGGCCCACAGCTAACATTATACTCAATGATGAAAGACTGAAAGCTTTTCCTGTAAGATCTGGTAAAAGGCAAGGATGCCTTTCTTGCCATCTATTCAACATATCTAACACTGGAAATTTGGTAGAATTAGAAAACTGGGTAGGATTAAAGACTACACACACACACACGCAGTTAAAACTAAATCTCAGCAAATTTGTAGGATATAATCAACACAAAAAAAATCAGTTGCATTTCTACACACTAACAATGACTAATCCAGAAAGGAAAATAAAAAAACGACCCCAGGACTTCCCTAGTGGTCCAGTGGTTAAGAAGCCACCTGCCAATGCAGGGGACATGGGCTCAACTCCTGGTCTGGGAAGATGACACGTGCCACGGGGCAACTGAGAACGTTGCACCACAGCTGCCGGGCTTGTGCTCTAGAACCCATGCTCCCCAACCAGAGAGGCTGCCACGATAAGAAGCCCATGTACCACAAGGAAGGGTAGCTCTGCTTTCCACAACTGGAGAAAGCCTGCACACAGCAACAGAGACCCAGCAGAGGCAAAAACAAATACATATATTTCTTTAAATCCCATTTGTAATAACATCAACAAGAATAAAATATTTTGGAATAAATTTAACCAAAGATATCAAAGATTTGTACACTGAAAACTACAAAGCATTACTAAAACAAATAAAAGACAAATAAGACACAAACAAAGACACAAATAAATTGCCTGTGGATTAGAAGATGCAATATTGTTAAAATGTCTGTATGACCCAAAGTGATCTATAGAATTCAACCAATGCAATCAATCCCAAGGGCACGTTTTACAGAAACAGAAAAAAAATCCTAAAATTAATATGAAAGCTCAAGGGATTACAAACAGCCAAAATAATCTTTAAAAAGAAGAACAAAGTTGGTGGCCTCATATATCCTGATTTCAAAATGTATTACACAAAGCAACAGAAACCATGACAGCGTGGTACTGGTATAGAGACAGATGCTATGGACCAGTGAGACAGAACAGACAGCCCATGAGGAAACGCTCACGTTCCCAGTCAAATGATACTTAACAAGGGTGCCAAGACCACAAAATGGGGAAAGGAGAGTCCCTTCAAAAAATGCTTCTGGCAAAACCAGATATCCACATGCAAAAGAATACTGGACAGTAACCCTGATTGCTCAGTGGTGAAGAATCTGCCTGCGATGTAGGAGATGGGGGTTTGATCCCTGGGTCGGGAAGATCCCCTGGAGGAGAAAATGGCAACCCACTCCGGTATTCTTGCCTGAAAATCCCATGGACAGAGAAGCCTGCCGGGCTACAGGCCACAGGGTCGCAAGAGTCATAGATGACGTAGTGACCAAGCCACCATAACCTTATACTATATACTAAAATCAACTCAAAGTTGGTTAAAGACCTATACGTAAGACTTGGAACTCTTAATAAAACATGGACAAAAACACAGGCGTAAGTTTCAGTACACTGGATTTAGCAATGATTTTTTGGATATAACACCAAAAGTACAGGCAACAAAAGCAAAAATAGACAAATCTACATCATACTTATAAACTGTGCAAAGGAAACAACAGACTGAGAAGGCAACCCACAAAATGGTAGAAAAATTTGAAAATCACATATTTGATAATGCAGAATATGTAAGAAATTTCTATAAGTCAACAACAAAAATGATGTAATTCAAAAATAAAAGACCTAAATAGACAATTCTCCAAAGAAGATAGATAAATGGTCAATAAGCATATGAAAAGATGTTTATCATCACAAGAGTACTGGAGTGGGTTGCCATTGCCTTCTCTGCACTAATCATTAGAGAAATACAAATCAGAACCACAACAATATATTACCTCACAATCATCAGGATAATTATTGATACATATAAAGAGAAATTAGAACCCTAGTGCACTCCTGGAATGTAAAATGGTTTGGCAGGTATGGAAAAACAGTATAGAGGTTCCTCAAAAAATTGAAAATACAATTATCAGATGATCCATTAAAATCTCCTTTCTGGGTATTATCCAAAAGAATTCAAAATAGGATCTTGAAGAGATACCTTTACACCCATTTGTTCACTGTAGGCTTTTTCACAATAGTCAAGAGGTAGAAACAACCCAAATGTCGATCAAGAGGTGAACGGATAAAGAAAATATGGTATATACCTGCAATGGAATTATTATGCAGCCTTTAAAAAAGGGAGGAGATCCTGTTACATACTAGAACATGGATGAACATCGAGGACATTATGCTAAGTGAAATAAACCCATCACAAAAAAACAAATACTCTTATGATTTCACTCATATGAAATACCTAAGTAGTAAAAATCACAGAAACGCAAACTAGACAGATGGCTGCCACAATCTGGAAAAGAGGAAGAGAGGAATTAATGCCTCATGGGCCAGGTTCAGTTTTGCAAGATAGAAAATTCTAGAACTCTGTTGCACAATGTGATCATACCTAACGCTACTGAACTGTATACATATAAATAGTTAAGGTGGCTGACTTACTGTTACGTGTTTATAATCACAACTAAAAATAAGGCAAAAAACAATTTAAATATATGTGGGGCTCTTCACTGCTCTCCAAAGCAAAGAACAAAGCACTGCCCTTTTATTCTCTACATCGCAACACCACCAACAGCCCTTTCTTATTAAAGGATGAACAATGGAGAACCACATTTCCCACTGCCATTCTCTACTTATCTCTACTGACCACCTTATCTCTACTGACCCCAGAATCATCACCCTAGATAATTTTAAAATACACACTAGAAGTCAATAAACTAACCAGAGTTAATAAAGTTTGAAAAAGGAAATGAAGAGGGGAAATTCTGTGAAAAAGAAAATAAGCATATTAAATATAGCCTCTATAGACTATAAAACTCATGAAGCAACAGTTAACATATATTGCAAACCCTGTCCCCAACTTAATAAATGCTGATAAAGAAGTATGTGTAGGAAGTAGATATTAAGTAAAGTTTGATATAAAATACATATATTAAAAGTAGCAGATGCAAAAAGAGGATAACCAAACAAAGCAATAGGAAGATTGGGAAGCTAAGCCCAGAACAAACAGGCACAAATAAAGAGTGCTTCAGGTAGCCTCATGAGCAAGTCAGTCTCAATATGATAACATGACTAATTCAGTTTTTTAATAAAGTCATTCACCTTAACCAAAAATAACCACTCAGAGGCAGAGAATAGCTACAGACTAAAAGAGACAGACAGAAATGGTATGGACCTAACAGAAGCAGAAGATATTAAGAAGAGGTGGCAAGAATACACAGAAGAACTGTACAAAAAAGATCTTCACGACCCAGATAATCATGATGATGTGATCACTAATCTAGAGCCAGACATCTTGGAATGTGAAGTCAAGTGGGCCTTAGAAAGCATCTCTACGAACAAAGCTAGTGGAGGTGATGGAATTCCAGTTGAGCTGTTTCAAATCCTGAAAGATGATGCTGTGAAANCACTGTAACATAAAATCAGACCTATACATCTCTTTGATAATCAGATGTCTAATGTATGCAGTCCAACAAAGAGCTCATAGTAATCCAGGGTCCACATTATTTGGCACATGGGCACTGACCTGATGGTGGTAAGAAGAGGAATCTTCGAGGATATACAGCTGCTGTCAAAGATTCTGCAAAATAAACAGCAAGAATAAAGAAGCACACTCTTTTTATTGTTTCTGGAGATTTTTCTGAAATATCATCAGGGTATTTAACAAGCTTTTCACTGGTTCATGATAATGAAATGGTTGTTGTTTTAAAATATATAGGATCAGGTCCTAACAAACCTCAGCTAGCTAATATATTTATAAAAGTTACAAAGAATATCATAAAATTCAGTTCTTAGAGTTTAATGTGGAAACTAAACACTATTATTCCAAACTTAAATGTACATTCTACAGTGATAATCCAGACTCTATAATCAGATCCATAGTAATATAGGTCATACGTAATGGATGTTGTCTGAAAATGCACAAATAACCTAAAAGTGCAGGCATGTATCAAGAGCAATTTCCCCATGAGACTTATCGATTGAAGGCATCATACTGTCACTTCCAGGCTCTGGCAAGACTGACTGGCCAGTAACTAAGGGGAGGAACTGTGTGGGGCAATTGCAGGAGCTCAGAAGCCTCCACTAGGCGCCCTGGCAGAAATTAGCCATGTCATCACCACCTCACCCTTCTCCTTGTGCCTAGCCATCCCACTGCCATTTCTTGGCACTAGAACTCTAATTAGATTACCAGAAAGCCAAATCACAAGAGTAAAGTCTTCAGCGCAAACAAACAGGAATGGGACAAGTAAGTGGTCCTTAACACAAAGAAAACTGCATGGGTAGAAAGGGGACACTGGGCCGTCACTGCCTGGTGATGAAATCTCTGAATGTACTACCTGGTAATGCTCACAGACTTTACTAGGAATTAACAGGGCACCTCTCACACACTATAAACCATGTTCTTCCCAATATATGGGTCTAAACAGAAATTAGGTGATTTTCTAGGGGCTGGGCTCTATACATTCAACATATATACATTCAACAGATACTTGTTGAGTGAATAACGAACACATTCCAAAATTACTTAAGGTAAAAGTCTCATAAATTGAGAATTGCTTGCAATGTTAAGCAAAATTGTGGATTTTAGAAGAAAACAAAATTATTTCCTTCACTGTTGCATTAACATTCTCCACATTTTTAAAAATTGGCATTATTTTCTATTTTTGTTCAACTTGCTTATATTAAAATTTAAAATCTATTTTTAGGTAGTAGCTATAGAACGGTACCAAAGCTAAAAGCATAAAATTTTATCTAATAGTTTGTACAGAGACCCAATTTTTGCTATCTTTTCTACCTGCCCATAGCCAAGGGCTCTGCAACTTCAATTCAGCACTTGACTTGTGGGAGGGATCCCACTATCCCCAGAGTAAGAGCTTCTTCCTATGCTAAAATTATCTTCTGTCCAAGATATCACACAGAAGGGCTTCCCTGGCAGCTCAGTTGGTGAAGAATCCACCTGCAATACAGGAGACCACAGTTCGATCCTGGGTCGGGAAGATCTACTAGAGAAGGGATAGGTTACCCACTCCAGTGTTCTTAGGCTTCCCTGGTGGCTCAGATGGTAAAGAATCCACCTGCAATGCGGGAGACCTAGGTTCAATCCCTGGGTTGAGAAGATCCCCTGAACGGCTACCCACTCCAGTATTGTGGCCTGGAGAATTCCACGGACAGAGGAGCCTGACAGGTTACAATCCATGGGGTCACAGAGCTGGACATGACTGAGCGACTTTCACACAAGATATCACAAGCCTGATTTCATCAGATTTCAGTGCTAAAAGGAAAGCCTGACATTATTCCCCAGGGTAGTTACAGACCTTCCTTGCCAATCTCAAGAAAATTTACAGATTCCAAAACTGCTGAAATGCTACTGAGTACAAGTCGTTGATCTTTGGGAACCTAGACATGGCTACAAAACAACTAATGCTAGTGATTTAATAAGGAGTAACAGTAAACAAAGCTACTGCTTAACTAACACAGTAATTACAGACCCTTAACAACATATTTCTGTCTTCCCAATTTACCTCAGCTTACAATCAGCACATGTGGTTACTACTCTGCTACCAGTAAGAGGTGAAAAATAGGCTGAAGCGATGCTCTTTGTGTGTTCAGTTAAAGAAATCAAAGGCTGGTTTCTCCTGGGATTCAGGCATCTTGCATCATAAATATGAACGTCCCTGTAACAGGAGGAATAATTCTGAGTGTTATCACAGTACACAGAGTAAGCCTCTACAATAGCACCGAACATAAATTAGACACTCAAATACACACTACATTGAAGAACAGTTAAGACAGGCCCCTCTGATCTTCTATATTAATGTTAAAAACATGGGTATAGATTAAAAATTAGAAAAATTCCAAAATTATAGCATATATATGTAACCAGGTGGGTATAGAGAGACAAGATTCTAGTTGGTTTTCTCATCGCCTTAAGAAAAAAGTTAACACAGACTAAGAAATTGGAGGTCCCATTTAACTTCTATTTTTTACAGATTTTCTTCTCAAAAGACTGAAGTAAATGCACAAGACCAGGGAAAACAAAAATGTATATTTGTTTCAATATTTTCACTATGTATTAAATCTCATTTTAAAGAATCACAAAAAAACAAACAAACAAAAAAAACACCCTTAAATTAGTTAGCATAGAAAGGAAAATTATTTGGTCTGTGGGTATCACAAAAAAGTCTTTGTCAATCAAACTAAAACATTATTCCTAATGTTAAAACATCTATATCATAAAATTTTATGAAGAACATACCTTAATCCTGCAGTGATAAAATACTGTCTATGCACTGGGTGCACATGAACAGTTCTTATTTTGCTCATAGAAGATTTGATAAGTTTCTCACAAGAAGTTCCAGGAGTCCGCCTATCCACTAGTGACATACTTCCATCCCAGTGACCTACTATTAAAGTGGAGGCATCTTCTGTCAAGAAGTCAAAGGAGGAAAAGCTTCTTGTTTCATCTCTATAAACCTAAGGATATAAGGAACAATCAACTTAAGTAATGCTCTTCTTTAAAAAAAAGCCAATGCATAAATTCTTTGTTAAAAAAGTAATACAACACTTTACCCCAAACACCTCATTTATCCTCCCATCATCCCCACAAGAAGCACAGGACAAAATGGTCATCCTCTTTTGCAGAAACGGAATCGAAAGCACTGATCAACTCTAAGACTTGCCTGCAATCCACCCATGTTGGGGCTACATCCCAAATCTCGTAAATCCAATAAACCTCAGTTGCAGATCTATCCTGAAATTTACTAGGAAATAGATTGAATTTGAATTCTACTCAATTGAAATACAAATTGAAACTCAAAAAGATATATGCACCCCAATGTTCACAGCAGCACTATTTACAATAGCCAAGACATGGAAGCAAGCTAAAGGGTGCGTCCACAGTGGACTGGATAAAGAAGATGTGGTACATATATATGATGGAATATTCAGTTTCAGTGAAAGTCGCTCAGTCAGGTCCGACTCTTTGTGACCCCATGGGCTATAGAGTCCATGGAATTCTCCAGGCCAGAATACTGGAGTGGGTAGCCATTTCCTTCTCCAGGGGTTCTTCCCAACCCAGGGATTGAACCCAGGTCTCCCACACTGCAGGCAGATTTTTTACCATCTAACCCACCAGGAACACCCTGATGGAATGTCAGCCACAAAAAATAACAAACTAATGCTATTTGCAGAAACATGGATGGACCTAGAGATTGTCATTCTGAGTGAAGTAAATCAGACACAGACAAATATCATATATTGCTTACATGTGGAATCTAAAAAAAGGGTACAAATGAACAAAACAGAAGTAGAATCGTGAATGTAGAAAATAAACTGTTTTCCAGGAGATGGGGGAGGGGGATGGATAAATTGGGACTGACATATACACACTAATATATATAAAATAGATAACTAATAAGAACCTGCTATATAGCACACAGAACTGTACTCAATACTCTGTAAAGGTCTATATGGGAAAAGAATCTTGTGGATAATATGTATAACTGATTCACTGTGCTGTACACTTGAAACATAACACTGTAAATCCACTATACTCCAATAAAAATTTTTTTAACTATATGGATAGTAATCACATCACTGGTTTCCAGGGGCTTGGGAAAGAGGAGAGGACTAACTGCAGAGGGTCATGAGGTAATTTCTTTCAGGTGATGGAAATTTTCTATATCTTGATTGCCGTGGTGGTTCACTCAGTTCAGTCGCTCAGTCGTGTCCGACTCTTTGTGACCCCATGAATCGCAGCACGCCAGGCCTCCCTGTTCATCACCATCTCCCGGAGGTCACTCAGACTCACGTCCATCGAGTCCGTGATACCATCCAGCCATCTCATCCTCGGTCGTCCCCTTCTCCTCCTGCCCCCAATCCCTCCCAGCATCAGAGTCTTTTCCCATGAGTCAACTCTTCGCATGAGGTGGCCAAAGTACTGGAGTTTCAGCTGCAGCATCATTCCTTCCAAAGAAATCTCAGGGTTGATCTCCCTCAGAATGGACTGGTTGGATCTCCCTGCAGTCCAAGGGACTCTCAAGAGTCTTCTCCAACACCACACTTCAAAAACATCAATTCTTTGGCACTCAGCCTTCTTCACAGTCCAACTCTCACATCCATACATGACCACAGGAAAAACCATAGCCTTGACTAGACGGATCTTAGTCGGCAAAGTAATATCTCTGCTTTTGAATATATTATCTAGGTTGGTCATAACTTTCCTTCCAAGGAGTAACCATCTTTTAATTTCATGGCTGCAGTCACCATCTGCACTGATTTTGGAGCCCCCAGAAATAAAGTCTGACACTGTTTCCACTGTTTCCCCATCTATTTCCCATGTAGTGATGGGACCAGATGCCATGATCTTCATTTTCTGAATGTTGAGCTTTAAGCCAACTTTTTCAAAGTCTGTTGTTCCATGTCCAGTTCTAACTGTTGCTTCCGGACCTGCATACAGGTTTCTCAAGAGGCAGGTTAGGTGGTCTGGTATTCCCATCTCTTTCAGAATTGTCCACAGTTTATTGTAATCCACACAGTCAAAGGCTTTGGCATAGTCAATAAAGCAGAAATAGATGTTTTTCTGGAACTCTCTTGCTTTTTCCATGATCCAGCAGATGTTGGCAATTTGATCTCTGGTTCCTCTGCCTTTTCTAAAACCAGCTTGAACATTAGGGAGTTCATGGTTCACGTATTGCTGAAGCCTGGCTTGGAGAATTTTGAGCATTACTTTACTAGCATGTGAGATGAGTGCAATTGTGCGGTAGTTGGAGCATTCTTTGGCATTGCCTTTCTTTGAAATTGGAATGAAAACTGACCTTTTCCAGTTCTATGGCCACTGCTGAGTTTTCCAAATCTGCTGCATAAGTTTGCCAAGATTCATAAAACTGCACACCTAAAATAGGTAAGTTTTATAGTATGTACTGTATACTTTAATAAGCCTGACTTTTAAAAAAATAAATAAGTGGAGAACTTTGACAACTCAATACTAAAAACACAGATAACCCAAATAAAAACAGGCAAAGATCCCAACAGACATTTCTTTAAATAATTACAATAATTACTAATAAGCAAATCCCCGTCATGAACAAGAGCCCTGTCATGGCGAAGGGGCTTGTTTAACTCAGTGACACTGTGAGTGCTGCTGGGCAGGGCCACCCGAGACAGGTCACACCGAAGAGCTCTGACAAAATATGGTCCGCTGGAGAAGGAAATGGCAACCCACGCCAGTGTTCTTGTCAGGATAACCTCATGAACAGTATGAAAAGGCAAAAAGATAGAACACCAAAGATGGACACTGTCCCCTCTCCAAATCGGAAAGGGTCCAACATGCTATGAGGGAAGAGCAGAGAGCAATTACCATTAGCTCCAAAAAGAATGAAGCAGCTGGGCCAAAGCAGAAATGATGCTTAGTTTTGGACGTGTCTGGTGGTGAAAGTAAAGTCCAATGCTATAAAGAACAGCAGTGCATAGGAACCTGGAATGCTAGGTCCATGAATCAAGGTAATTTGGACACACTCAAGCAGGAGATGGCAAGATTGATCTACAGATCGAGAGTCCCAAAAATGATGTTATTTATCCTCAACACCATTTTACTAGACCACAAACCAGGAGCCTAATGCTTTAGTTACTGACACCTCTGCCTCAGCTTCAAGGCGTCTGACAGCTGTCTGTTGACGGAATCAAGTCTGCACGTGGGTTTGGTTTGGCTCACTATTTCTTTTTCCCCCTTCTTAATTTCTTTTTACAGTTTTACTGAGATGTAGTATTTCCTATACCATAAACTTCACTCTCACCATGTTTTTTAAACTATGACTTAGTTCACAACACTGACTTTTTTTTTTTTAATCTTAGGACAACTTAGGAATCAATGAACTAAAATGGACGGGAATGGGCAAATTCAGATGACCACTATATCTACTACTGTGGGCAAGAATTCCATAGAAGAAAAGGAGTAGCCCTCATAGTCAACAAAAGAGTCCAAAATGTAGTACTTGGGTACAATCTCAAAAATGAAAGAATAATCTTGGTTCATTTCCAAGGCAAACCATTCAGCATCACAATAATCTGAGTCTATGCCCCAACCACTTATGCCAAAGAAGCAGAACAGTTTTATGAAAACCTACAAGAACTTGTAGATTTGACACTGCACCCCCCCTCCCCAAAAAAAATGATGTCCTTTTCATCATAGAGGACTGGAATGCAAAAGTAGGAAGTCAAGAGATACCTGGAGTAACAAGCAAGTTTGGCCTTGGAGTACAAAATGAAGCAGTGCAAGGTTAATAGAGTTTTGCCAAGAGAATGCACTGGTCATAGCAAACACCCTCTTTCCAACAATACAATAGACCATTCTACACATGGACATCACCAGGTAGTCAATATTGCAATCATACTGATTATATTTTTTGCAGACAAAGATGGAGAAGCTCTATATAGTCAGCAAAAAACAAGACCTAGAGCTGACTGTGGCTCAGATCATCAGTTCCTTATTGCAAAATTCAGACTTAAATTGAAGTAGGAAAACCACTAGACCATTCAGGTATGACCTAAATAAATCCCATAATATTATACAGGGGAGGTGAAGAATAGATTCAAGGTATTCCATCTGGTAGACAGAGTGCCATAGTTCTTCAAACTGTGGACAGAGGTTTGTAACACTGTACAGGAGGCAGTGACCAAAACCATCCAAAAGAAAAAGAAATGCAAAAAGGCAAAATCGTTGTATGAGGAGGCTTTACACATAGCTGAGGAAAGAAGAGAGGCAAAAACCAAGGGAGAAAGGGAAAGATATACCCAACTGAATGCAGAGTTCCAGAGAAGAGCAAGGAGAGATAAAAAGGCCTTTTTAAATGAACAATGCAAAGAAGTAGAGGAAACCAACAGAATAGGAAAGACTAAAGATCTCTTCAAGAAAACTGAAGATATCAAGGGAACATTCCATTCAAGGATGGGCACAATAAAGGACAGAAGCAATACAGACCTAACGGAAGCAGAGGAGATTAAGAAGAGGTGGTAAGAATACACAGAAGAACTGTACCAAAAAAAGTCTTAATGACTCAGGTAACCAAATGGTACGGTCACTCACCTAGAGCCAGCCATCCTAGTATGTGAAGTCAAGCGGCCTTAGGAAGCATTACTTACAAACAAGCTAGTGGAGGTGACAGAATTCCAGCTCAGTTATTTAAAATCCTAAATGATGGTGTTAAAGTGCTGCACTCAATATGTCAGCAAATTTGGAAAATATGTCAGCAGTGACCACAGGACTGGAAAAGGTTAGGTTCCATTCCAATCCCAAAGAAGGGCAATGACAAAGAATGTTCTGACTACTATACAACTGCACTCATTTCACATGCTAGTAAAGTTATGCTCAAAATCCTTCAAGCTAGGCTTCAGCAGTATATGAATAAAGAACTTTCAGATGTACAAGCTGGGTTTAGAAAAGGCAGAGGAACCAGAGATCAAATTGCCAACATTCACTAGATCATAGAGAAAGCAAGAGAATTCCAAAAAACAACTACTTCTGTTTCACTGACCACACAGAAGTCTTTGACAGTCTGGATCACAACAAACTATGGAAAATTCTTAAAGAGATGGTTTCTCTCCTGAGAAACCTGTATGAGGGTAAAAAAGCAACAGTAAGAACAGTAAGCATCAGTAAGAACCAGACATGGAACAACTTATGGTTCTAAATTAGGAAAGGAGGATGACAAGGCTTATACTGTCACCCTACTTATTTAATTTATATGCAGAGTATATCATGCGAAATGCCAGACTGGATGAAGCACAAGCTGGAATCAAGATTGCCAGGAGAGGTATCAACAACCTCAGATATGCAGATAATACCACTCTAATGGCAGAAAGTAAAAAGGAACTAACGAGCCTTTGATGAGGCTCAAAGAGGAGAGTGAAAAACAACAGTAAGAACAGTAAGCATCAGTAAGAACCAGACATGGAACAACTTATGGTTCTAAATTAGGAAAGGAGGATGACAAGGCTTATACTGTCACCCTACTTATTTAATTTATATGCAGAGTATATCATGCGAAATGCCAGACTGGATGAAGCACAAGCTGGAATCAAGATTGCCAGGAGAGGTATCAACAACCTCAGATATGCAGATAATACCACTCTAATGGCAGAAAGTAAAAAGGAACTAACGAGCCTTTGATGAGGCTCAAAGAGGAGAGTGAAAAACCTGGCCTGAAACTCAACATTCAAAACTACAATCATGGCATCCGGTCACATCACTTCATGGCAAGTAGAAGGGGAAAAAGTGGAAGTAGTGACAGATTTTATTTACTTGCCCTCCAAAATCACTGTAGACGATGACAGCAGCCACGAATTTAAAAGACGCTTGCTCCTTGGAAGAAAAGCTATGACAAACCTAGACAGCACCTTAAAAAGCAGAGATATCACTTGGCCGACAAAGATCTGTATAGTCAAAGATATGGTTTTTCCAGTAATCATGTACAAATGTGAGAACTGGACCATAAAGAAGGCTGAGTACTGAAGAACTGATGCTTTCAAACTGTGGTACTGGAGAAGACTTTTGGGAATCCCTTAGACTGCAAGGAGATCAAATCAGTGAATCCAAAAGGAAATCAACCCTGTATATATTCATTGGAAGAACTGATGCTGAAGCAGAAGCTCCAATACTTTGGCCATCTGATGCAAAGAGATGACTCACTGGAAAAGATCCTGATTCTGGGAAAGGCTGAAGGTTGGACAGGATAGACTACAAAAAGATCAAACCAGTCCATCCTAAAGGAAATCAGCCCTGAATATTCATTGGAAGGACTGACGCTGAAGCTGAAGCTCCAATACTTTGGCCACCTGCTGTGAAGAACGGACTCATTGGAAAAGACCCTGATGCTAGGAAAGATCAAAGGCGGGAGGAGAAGGGGACAACAGAGGATGAGATGGTTGGATGGCATCTCTGACTCAATGGATATGAGTTTGAGTAAGTTCCACGAGTTGGTGATGGACAGGGAAGCCTGGCGTGCTGCAGTCCATGGGGTCACAAAGAGTTGGACACAACTGAGCAACTGAACTGAACTATTACTCAATACCATTGTATCATGCTTGATCAACAGAAAAATAATAGAATTCTCTATCATCAAAACTACCATTTAATAAGAAAACCTATAATTACTTTTAAAAATCCAGATGCATATCAGAATTACAAATGCCTAGGTACTGCTTTTTTTGTCCAAAGCTCCAGATATGTTTCTAATGAGCAGTCATGTTTAAAACCAACTGGATTATATGATGATCTTTTACTTTCATCTAGATTGTTTCATTTTTTTGTCACACTCAGTGCTCCATTTCATTCAGTTTAGGTTTTCCAATTTCTCCATCTATTTTTTTTTAATGTTCTCTCCCAAGCCTTTATCAAGCATAGCAGAAAAACTTTTGTATACATATATATATGTGTATTTTAGAAAACTTACGAATTTTCATCTAACTAAAAAATTTATGACAGTTTGATTCCACTTGTTTGACTTAGTATGAAGAGAATGCTAGATTTCTAATTTAAAAAAATAGATGCAACAAGTAGCAAAGGTTTACTGTATAGCACAGGGACCTATAGTCAATATTTTTCTAATAACCTATAATGGAAAATAGTCTGAAGAATAATATGTATAACTGAATCACCTTGCTGTGCACCTGAAACATTGTAAGTCAAGTATACTTCAATAAATACATGTATTAAGAAAAACTCCTATAGGTAATTATGAATAATCTGTACACAGAACATTAGAATAATTACAAAGACATCAGAATTGTTAATTTTGAGTACTGGCTTACATAAAAAATTAAAGCATACATAAAATTAGATCAATTAAATTAGTATTTATGACGATAAATCATAAGTGATGATATCATGTTTTTTTCATTGTTTCACACATAAAATTGTCCTTATACTAAGGATGTCTAAAAACTTTAGAAGTTCATTCAAAATAAGTTAAAGGGTAGAAACCTACATCTAAACCATTCTGAACTTCATAAAGATTAAAATTCACATTGAAAAAGGGTTTAATTTATAAAAATTCTCTTAGTGAGGAAATCTAATATGGTTAATAAGCAAATGTGAAAGCTCACCTGAAATGACATGTTTGTTGTAAGCATTAAGTAGCAGATATTTAAGTAGGAGAGCAAATGTAATCACTGGGATCAGATATTGTGAGGATTCCTCAGGCCTTTGGAAGCTTCTGGTCTACCCAACTAGAGATCAAATGGATTAGAAAACCTTCAAGGGGTAAAGGCTATTTATCTTGGTAGAGTATCTTTCAGCGGATAGTCACAAGTATGAGCCTAACATCTTTCAACTATTCTTAAACAGACTTCAACTTAATCTGACCTCATAGGAGCTAGATTAGCCCAGGAAAAGACCTTATCCTCAACAGGTGGTTACAAATAAACCCGGCCTAAGATATTCTGAATGAAATCGCCTGGTGTCCATTTCTTGCCAGAGTAAAATTTTATCTCATCCAATTGCAGTATTTCACTCTAACTTCACTAGATAAAAACAGCTGAGCTAATCTATTATCAGATATATATATGGCATATAAGACATGATAAATCTTAGCTAGAAGACAAAAAAACAAATTTTATTGTTTCTGTGATACATTAAGTGAGTTAATGTAGACTGGCCATATGTTTTAGATATAATGTGCTATAGTACTATTTGTTATGTGATGAATTTCTCTATAATCTTTTCTGTCACGTCTAAGAATCAGCCTCACAAAATTCGTATCTGCAAAGGCTAGAAATAATAAACAAAAATATAATAATATTCTAATATTTTTCCTGAATAAAAGACAAGTTTTAAGCCTTCAAACAGAAGAACAGGTTATTGTCTTTAAAAGATTTTTGTAAAAATAAAAAATAAGAGCAAAAATCTATCATGTACCAGGCTCTGTTTTAAGTACTTTATCTACATTAACTCACTTAATCCTCGTGACAATCCTGTAAGGTAAATATTATTACTGTTTCATTTCAAAACTAAGGAAACTGAGACACAAAGAGGTAACGGAACTTGCCAAGGTCACACAAATAGTGCCAGACGGGATATGAATTTAGGCAGAATAGTTCTAAAGTCCCTGTTCCATACCATCTCATCCAGTCTGATGGTATAATAATCATTCATGTGGCATTTCATAAAGAATCTAGAATATCATCTAAGGTCAATATGTAAACACATTAACATTTACCTCTTCAAAAACAGCCCTGGGAAAATCCCCACAGCGTAATGTGCCATCATAGCTCAGTGACAGTAGGTGAGCCGGATTGGCAGGTGAGAAGTAAAGACAGCTGACCGGTTGACTGTGGGGCTGAAAAAGATAAACTCCATCCTCTTTAGATTGGTGAGTCTGGAAGAGAGTTAGGGGTAGGGAGAGAGACAAAAACTGGTGAGAAATAGTAATATATTCTATGTCATTAAGCCATTAAAATATTTTTGTCTGTATTATATTCAGTCTTTTCTCAGTCTATTATTATACCCAACCTCCCAATTAGAAAGTCAGAATTAGAAACATAATACCCTCAGTTCAGTTCAGTCGCTCAGTCGTTGCGACCCCATGAATCGCAGCACGCCAGGCCTCCCTGTTCATCACCATCTCCCGGAGTTCACTCAGACTCACGTCCATCGAGTCCGTGATGCCATCCAGCCACCTCATCCTCGGTCATCCCCTTCTCCTCCTGCCCCTAATCCCTCCCAGCATCGGAGTCCTTTCCAATGAGTCAACTCTTCGCATGAGGTGGCCAAAGTACTGGAGTTTCAGCTGCAGCATCATTCCCTCCAAAGAAATCCCAGGGCTGATCTCCTTCAGAATGGACTGGTTGGATCTCCTTGCAGTCCAAGGGACTCTCAAGAGTCTTCTCCAACACCACACTTCAAAAGCATCAATTCTTCGGCACTCAGCCTTCTTCACAGTCCAACTCTCACATCCATACATGACCACAGGAAAAACCATAGCCTTGACTAGACGGATCTTAGTCGGCAAAGTAATATCTCTGCTTTTGAATATATTATCTAGGTTGGACATAACTTTCCTTCCAAGGAGTAACCATCTTTTAATTTCATGGCTGCAGTCACCATCTGCACTGATTTTGGAGCCCCCAGAAATAAAGTCTGACACTGTTTCCACTGTTTCCCCATCTATTTCCCATGAAGTGATGGGACCAGATGCCATGATCTTCCTTTTCTGAATGTTGAGCTTTAAGCCAACTTTTTCGCTCTCCTCTTTCACTTTCATCAAGAGGCAGGCAAAGTAATGTCTCTGCTTTTGAAAATGCTATCTAGGTTGGACATAACTTTTCTTCCAAGGAGTAAGCGTCTTCTAATTTCATGGCTGCAGTCACCATCAGCAGTGATTTTGGAGCCCAAAAAAATAAAGTCTGACACTGTTTTCACTGTTTCCCCATCTATTTCGCATGAAGTGATGGGACCAGATGTCATGATCTTCGTTTTCTGAATGTTGAGCTTTAAGCCAACTTTTTCACTCTCCTCTTTTGCTTTCATCAAGAAGCTTCTTAGTTCCTCTTCACTTTCTGCCCTAAGGGTAGTGTCATCTGCATGTCTGAGGTTATTGATATTTCTCCCAGCAATCTTGATTCCAACTTGTGCTTCTTCCAGCCCAGCGTTTCTCATGATGTACTCTGCATAGAAGTTAAATAAGCAGGGTGACAATATACAACCTTGACGTACTCCTTTTCCTATTTGGAACCAGTCTGTTGTTCCATGTCCAGTTCTAACTGTTGCTTCCTGACCTGCATACAGAGTTTTCAAGAGGCAGGTCAGGTGGTCTGGTATTCCCATCTCTTTCAGAATTTTCCAGTTTATTGTGATCCACACAGTCAAAGGCGTTGGCATAGTCAATAAAGCAGAAATAGATGTTTTTCTGGAACTCTCTTGCTTTTTCCATGATCCAGTGGATGTTGGCAATTTGAACGCTGGTTCCTCTGCCTTTTCTAAAACCAGCTTGAACACCTGGAAATTCACGGTTCACATATTGCTGAAACCCGGTTTGGAGAATTTTTAGTATTACTTTACTAGCGTGTGAGATGAGTGCAATTGCGCGGTAGTTTGCGCATTCTTTAGCATTGCCTTTCTTTGGGAAGAGAAGAAGGAAGAGAAGCAGAAGAATGAATAGCTTTTAAAACTACTGTCCAACTCTTTGTGACCCCATGGACTGTATAGTCCAAGCCAGAATACTGGAATGGGTAGCCTTTCCCTTCTGGGGGATCTTCCCAACCCAGGGATCTAACCTAGGTCTCTCACATTACAGGTGGATTCTTTTCCAGCTGAACCACAAGGGAAGCCCTAACTGGAGTGGGTAGCCTGTCCCTTCTGTAATAATAAATAAATCATTATTATTCTTTTATGCATCACTTCATGGGAAATAGATGGGGAAACAGTGGAAACAGTGTCAGACTTTATTTTTTTGGGCTCCAAAATCACTGCTGATGGTGACTGCAGCCATGAAATTAGAAGACGCTTACTCCTTGGAAGAAAAGTTATGTCCAACCTAGATAGCATTTTCAAAAGCAGAGACATTACTTTGCCGACTAAGGTCCGTCTAGTCAAGGCTATGGTTTTTCCTGTGGTCATGTATGGATGTGAGAGTTGGACTGTGAAGAAGGCTGAGCGCCAAAGAATTGATGCTTTTGAACTGTGGTGTTGGAGAAGACTCTTGAGAAGCCCTTGGACTGCAAGGAGATCCAACCAGTCCATTCTGAAGGAGATCAGCCCTGGGATTTCTTTAGAAGGAATGATGCTAAAGCTGAAACTCCAGTACTTTGGCCACCTCATGCGAAGAGTTGACTCATTGGAAAAGACTCTGATGCTGGGAGGGATTGCGGCCAGGAGGAGAAGGGGACGACTGAGGATGAGATGGCTGGATGGCATCACAGACTCGATGGATGTGAGTCTGAGTGAACTCCGAGAGATGGTAATGAACAGGAAGGCCTGGCGTGCTGCGATTCATGGGGTCGCAAAGAGTCAGACACGACTGAGCGACTGAACTGAACTGATGCTTTAATTTTCTTGTTATTTTGCCCAAAGTATTACATTATCATTTAAAAAGGTATAAAAGGAGTCTGGGGATAAAATTTTGGGGATTTTTTTTCATTCATTAAACAAAATTGAGAAATTGAGTTTTTTTTTTTTTACCATAATGACAAATAAGAATTGATAGAAAAGTTTTCATAATTATTATACAAACCAGAAGATGAATGCAAAGCAGCAACCACTCTAAGCTATAACAATGAAGGTGAAATTGAATCATTATATAAGTGAAATCTCAGTACCAAACCCTTGGATGATGATACTCTAGGTTTTCTCAAACTCCTGAATTATTGACTAAACTTTTTTTTTTTTTACCTGCACTGTGTGGCTTGTGGGATCTTAGTTCCCTGACCAGAGATTAAACCTGGGCCATGGCAGTGAAAGCGCTGTGTCCTCACCACTGTACCACCAGGGAATTCACTGAACTGCTTTATTTTTAAGGATAAAAGGAGAGGGACAGGAATTATCTTATAGGTAATCATTCTGTAGCAAGGAATTTGTTGTGTTACAAAGAAGATGACTATC
This sequence comes from Cephalophus harveyi, assembly GCA_006410635.1. Taxonomy (NCBI): domain Eukaryota; kingdom Metazoa; phylum Chordata; class Mammalia; order Artiodactyla; family Bovidae; genus Cephalophus; species Cephalophus harveyi. Next base: position 196,471 of record SJYT01077976.1, read on the forward strand.
CTAAAAGTTATGAGTCATCAGCATTTTCAGAAGTGTTACATTTTAGATGCAAACAGAGGAACCAGAATTTATAAACCTACAACCTGTTAAAAATGGTTTTTTGATTTGAAATCACTATTTTGTAAGGTAAATATGTTCTAGGTTTATTCATGACAGTTCATGAGCAGTTGCATTCAAAGGACATTATCCAGTTCAGATATATATACTTTCAAATCCAAGAGTATAGTTTGGGGTGAAAACTCAAATAAAAATTTATGAAGTTTTTCATAATCCATTCTGTTTCTTTGTAAGTTATATATAAAATGATTTAAATATAAAAGAATGAGAAGGTCCATTGGATCTAAGTTATAAATGATGATAGCTGTCTTTGCTGATACAGTGAGAGTTAATGGAAGCATAAGTAAAGAAGATTCTATTTGTACTTAGAGGTTGAAAAGAGAAAACGAATTATTAATGATAACACATATTTCTTGGTTATACAGTGTGTGTACTATTCAGCCAGTAATTATAAATATTATTTATTGGATTTTAGCTTTTAGAATCGACCTATAAAAAATTGCTGATGGTTGTAGAGCACGGTGTAATGATAGGCAAGTTAAAAGTGTGAAAGTGAAGACGCTCAGTCGTGTCCAACTCTTTGCGACCCTGTGGACTGTAGCCTACCAGGTTCCTCTGTCCATGGGATTTTTCAGGCAAGAATACTGGAGTGGGTTGCCATTACCTCCTCCAGGAGATCTTCCCAACCAGGGATAGAACCTGGGTCTCCCGCATTGTAGGCAGACATTTTACCATCTGAGCCACCAGGGAAGTCCATTGGCAGGTCGGTATAAACCCCCGACAGGGTTTCTGCCATAAGCCATATGAGGTCACTGTGGAACCGCTGAGCAGGGCTCCTCATTTGCTTTGGGCAGGGTGTGTCGTTCATTCACACAAGCACACTGTAGAGTTAGTGAAGTACAGCAGAAAGCATGTTTGTTAGGAGAATAAAGAACTAGAGCTCCAAGCCTCCTTACCTTGTCCTGAAGAATCTCAGACGAGCCCTCAAGATGAAAGGTTGCTGCTGAACCACAAATGACGCCAGGATGCTTGGCTTCCGGAGAAGAATTCAATCTGGGGCCAGTGACCAGGCTTGATTGCTCAGAGCTTTTGTGTAATAAAGTTTTATTAGAGTATAAAAGAGATAGAGAAAGCTTCTGACACAGACATCAGAAGGGGGCAGAAACAAATTAGATCATGCTAAAGAAAAGTTGGTAATAGAAATTGAGCTGTAGGGGGGAGTGCAGGGAGCAGTGTTAGAAAGAAGGATGGATGTGTACCTGTCCTCATCTGTACCACAGTCAGGGGATAATACCTGGAATGGGACAAGTGGAGTTTTAATTTGAAGGTTGTTTTTTTTTTTTTTAATATTATGAAGGGAAATAATGAAGTAATTAATTTTTTTTGTGATAAAATGCACATACCAGTAAAATAGTCCCTTTTAAAGTGTGCGGTTCAGTGGTGTTAAGTACATTCATATTGTTTACTACCATCACCAACATCTAGTGTTGGAACTTCTAAATCACCCCTGAAAGAAAACCCTGTGCCTGTTCATTCCTCATTCTGCCCTCTCCTTGACCGCTGGCAGCCACTAAACAGTGGCTGTCTTTTTGGATTTGCTTATTCCTGGCATCTCATGTGAGTGAATCTTGCAACATGTGTCCTGCTGCTTTCCTTAGCATGATGTTTTCAAGGTTTTCCCATTTGTAGCATGAATCAGTACTCTGTTCTTTTTTATGTGCTACTTTGTACGGACACACACCACAGTTTAACATTCATCAACTGATGAACATTTGGGCTCTTTGCATCTTTTGAGTGTCAATAATGCTGCTGTGAACATTCATGTACAAGTTTTTATGTGAACACCTGTTACTGTATTTATGGATGAGAAAACTAAACTACAGGGGTGGTAGCATAATAGCTTAAGGTCACACAGGTAAAAATTGAAGCTTGGAGTAGAAATCTAGGCAGTGTGATGTAAGAATGTATATTCTGTAATCACTGTGCTTAATCTGGTAGCTTGTAGGTGGCCAATAAATGTTAATCAATTTTTCCTCATACTCAGGCCTTTTATGGGTTTGACAGCATTGATTTTACATTATTTAGTCTCTAAGTAACAGCTAATTGAAATTATTGTTGTGGGTACTACTGAATTTATGCTTAAATGCTGTGTCTTTATTGGCTACAGTTTGGCTGTAGCAGCAATTCCTGAAGGTCTTCCCATTGTGGTCACAGTGACTCTAGCCCTTGGTGTTATGAGAATGGTGAAGAAGAGGGCGATTGTGAAAAAACTACCTATTGTTGAAACTCTGGGTAAGTCTCTGGTTAGAGCATACTTGTCCATTGACATGTTAGTTTACATTAGCAGAGATCTTGGGGTTTTATAGCTTTTGTCTTAGAGGTTTACATGGTGGCGGTGGACATAAGCAATGTTGAAGATGGTTTTACTAACCAAAAAAGGTCATTAAAAATTCATATCACTCAAGTAAGGGAACTTTAAATCTTTCTGGATCATGGAGTATTCTAATGCTTAAATCATGTTTAAAAAAAATAAAGTGACTTTCAGTTCAAGATGGCAGAGTAGAAGGAAATGCACGTGCTCATCTCCTCTGTGAGCACCAAAATTGCAACTAGCTGTTGAAGGAGAACACTGGAACCCACCAAAAAATGATATCCCATGTTCAAAGACAAACAAGAAGCCACAATGAGATGGTAGGATGGCACAATCACGATAAAAACCAGAGCCCATACCTGCTGGGTGAGTGATGCACAGTCTGGAGAACAATAATACCAAAGAAGTTCTTGCACTATTGTGAAGGTTCTGAACCCCACATCAGGCTTCTGACCCTGGGGATCCGACAAAGGGATGGGAATTGATAACTTATGGTGAACAGTTCAGATTCGTGATCTCTGAAGGAGACAGTTTTGCTTCGGGACCAGAGACCTGGCTTCAGTCACTCAAAACTTGGTGTGGCAAAAGATTTATTATGGTAAAAAGGCAATAGAGAAAGCTTCTGACACAGACATCAGAAGGGGGCAGAGTGCCTCACGGGCTAGTCTTGTCAAGGCCTTACATACTTTCTCGTTACTTTTATGTTGGTTACTAACAACCAACAATAGAAAGGTCTTGCCAGACCCACTCCCACAACATATATCTTAAGATAACAGGAATAGTCAGAAGGTTCTTAAGAAGAAACATGTTCTGGAGCAACATGCATTGTTATTATATAATCATTAGTACAGAGTTTAAGGAAAAACATACCCTTGAGTAAGATGAGTTGTTTTCTTGTGTAATCATTAGCTCTGGGTTAAAGAAAGTTAGTCTTAGAAGAAATAGATTGTTGCCATAAAAACTCAAAAGCTTAAGAAAAAAAACATGTGACTAGGATGAAGGAATGTAGAGGGAAAAAAAGTTTGTCCCTTTTTCCTCCTTGAGGGCCCTGGACTCCTTAGCAACTTACCTAGGAATTAACTCTTTCAGAATCCCCAGGTAATCTGACCTTGAAGGCCAGAAGAATTTGATTATAGGACTTCTTCAGGACTGAGGGAAAGAGAGACTCCAGTTTTGGAGGGCACAAAGAAAATCTTGCCTGCACCAAGACCCAGAGGAAAGGAACAGTGACCCCACAGGAGACTGAACCGAAAATACCCGCTAGTGTTGGAGGGTATCCTTGGAGGTGTGGGTCGGGGCTCACCACAGGGATGGGGTGCACTGGTGGTAGCAGTCCGGGAAGGTCCCCCCTTGGGCTCATTCCTCTTGGAGGTCACTATTAACCCTACCATAGAGTCCTTAGATCCTAGGGCTGGGTCACCTCAGGCCAGATAACTACCAGGAAGGGAGACAACTCCAACTGTCAGCAGATAATTGGATTAATGCTTTACTGAACAAGGTCCTGCCCACCAGAACAAGACCCAGTTTTTCCCACTGCCAGTCCCTCCCATCAGGAAGCTTATGTAAGCCTCTTAGCCTCTTCTATCAGTAGGCAGACAGAAGAAGCAAGAACAGCCACAGTCCCACAGCAGCTAAAACAAAAACCACTTTAGAGAAAGTTAGGATAAGAAAGTAGAAAATTGTGTCCCAGATGAAGGAACAAGGTAAACTCCCAGAAAAACTAAGTGAAGTGGAGATAGGCAGTCTTCCAGAAAAAGAATTCAGAATAATGATAGTGAAGATGATTCAGGATCTTGGGAAAACAATGGAGAAGATGCAAGAAATGTTTACCAAAGACCTGGAAGAACTAGATAACAAGCAAACCGAGATGAATAATACACTAGAAGGAATCAATAGCAGAATAACTGAGGCAGAAGAATGGATAAATGACCTGGAGGACAGAATGGTGGAAATCACTGCCACAGAACAGAATACAGAAAAAAGAATGAAAAGAAATAAAGACAGCCTAAGAGACTTCTGGGACAACTTAAATGCACCAACATTCTCATTAGAGGGGTCCTAGAGGGAGAAGGAAGAGAGAAAGGACCTGAGAAAATATTTGAAGAGATAATAGCTGAAAACTTCCCTAACATGGGAAAGGAGATATTCAACCAAGTCCAGGAAGCACAGATAGGATAAAGCCAAGGAAGAACACACCAAGACAGAAAAAAATTGAAGACGTAGATAAAATACATTAAAAGTAACAAGGGAAATGACAAATATCACACAAGGGAACACCCATCAGGCTATCAGCTGAAATTCTCAAAATTTCTCAAGCCAGAAGGGAATAGCACCACATTTAAAATGATGAAAGGGAAGAACTTGCAACCAAGAATAGCCAGCAAGTTTCCCCTTCAGATTTGAAGGCAAAATCAAAAGCTTTCCCAGACAAGCAAAAGTTAAAAGAATTCAGCACCACCAATCCAACTTTACAACAAATAGTAAAGGAACTTCTCTAGGCAGGAAATACACGAGAAAGAAAATACCTACAGAAAATAAATTCAAAACAATTAAGAAAACGGTAATAGGTTTATACTTATCAATAATTACCTTAAATATAGATGGATTAAATGCACCAACCAAAAGACATAGACGGGCTGGGTGGATGAAAACATGTGCATGTATGCACTTCCACTTACCATACCACTCTGCTTGACTCCCCACCCCCAAATTGTATGTAATAATTTTATATTGTTAAATTAATCATGTTCCTATTATGGCTTGCAATTGTAGTTATCTTTTATTTTTTGTCTGGCTATTGAGTGAAAACTGATAAACATCTTTTACCATTGTGATTATGTAACTATTACTTAATACCCTTGTATCATGATTGCCAACAGAATAGTAGAACTCTATATCACCAACATTAGGCTCTATTAGAAAAACCTATGATCACTTTTTGAAATCCAGATGTATATCAGAATTATCTTGAAATGTTTTGAAAAGTCCAAATGCTCAGGTATTGCTTTTTTTCTCCAGAGCTCGAGATAAATTTCAAATGAGCAGTCATGTTTAAAAACAACCTGACTATATGATGATCTTACCTAGTTTGTTTCACTTTTTCTAATTCACATTCAGTGCTCTCATTTCATTTAGTTTATGTTCTCCAATATATCCAGTATTTTTTGGATGTTCTTTTTCAAGTCTTTATCAAGCATTGTAGAAAAGCTTTGGTATACATAATATATAATATATATGCTTTATAGTTTTTTGAACATAACATGAATTTTTTGCCCAGTTAAAAAAATTAACAACATTTTAGTTCTGCTTGTTTGACTTATTATGAATAGAATGCTAGATTTCTAATTAAAAAATAGTGTACAACAAGCAGCAAAGGTGTACTATATAGCATAAAGAACCATGATCAATATCTTGTAATAACCTATGATGGAGAATAATTTCAAAAACAATAAATGTGTATTTGTATAACTGAACCACCTTGTTATGTACTTGAAACATTGTAGGTCACCTATACTACAATAAAAAATGTATATATATAAAAATGAAGTAACATGAAACTGTAGAATTAC